>LVTN01001034.1:21852-48441 GCA_001649415.1 Musa itinerans
ATATATATATATATATATATATAATTTTAAAAAAAATTGCAAAAAATATATATTCCAAAAAAATTCTAATTTTTTTTTATCTCTATCTATATCGCATCGATGGAAACATTTACATGTAGGATCCTTCACTCTCTTGTACTATTGATGACGATGACCGACGCATTCTCATGCTCGTCGTTCTTACCCATAATCTCCTCATTCTTCGTCTATTGTCTTGGTCCACTACCCTTATAATTATCATGATCGATCGTCTTCATTGCTATCACACCTCTTTTTATTGGTTATTTTCGAACAAGAGCAAGAAGAGTACATATGCTATGCCCTCCGCTACCTATGATCTAATTTTAAAATTAAAGAAAAAATTAAAATCATCGATTCTGAAATCGAGGTAAAATCTATCGAACACGATTTTTTTATTACCAAGGTCCGCAAAACCGTACCGTACCGAAGTTTCGACCTGGGCTCGGTACGGTACGGTATGGGTGTACCGAGCGGTACACCCCAGGTGTACCGAGCACTGTAATAGTGCTACAGTACTATAGTGCACTGCTATAGTGCTACAGTGTAGCAGTGCACTATTTGACTGCTGCCGTACTACAGTGCACTACTACAGTGCACTGTAGCACTGTACCGGTCGTACCGTCGGGTACCGGGCGATCCACATACCGATAACCTATCGGACCGGTACGTATCGCCCGATATGGGCGGTACACATCGAAATTGCATACCTTGTTTATTACTACGATCGACGTTCAGACCTGGGTTTCTTTTATTCCTCATCGATCTATTCACTCAATCGTCCATGAATTAGTACCATCAAGAACGAAAAGCAAGCTGATCTACCGGTTCCTCTTTCATTGTTGTTGTAAGAGGCGCCGAGGCTGCTTTGCTTGCATGAGGTTGGCACCTCCCCCGTCTTTTTGTGGCCATCCTCAGGTCTTTATCATGATAGTAATCCACGTCATTTTTGCTGTCAATCGAGGCCTTATGTTACAGTGTATCATGTGCCAAAAGAACGATAAACTAGTTGCAGTACCGATGTCCAAAAAGCGGGTTAATTATATGTTAATTTTATAGTTAGTTACATTTAATATCTTGATCCTTATATTTAAAAAAATTATATTGATATTTTTATAATTACAAAAAATGAAACATGTAGGTTCATTTATCCTAACACCTTCGGCACTGATACCGAACGATTCTTTCATTGCTTTTCATTTGCATCGGTGCTGATGTAGACATTGAGTAACCCATTCATTGCTGGCGCAAATGATGGTGGCCGTTGAGGTGTCTATGGTGAAGATGATGGCTAACTCACCATTAACCCGTTGGACAAATTGCTCGACACGAAACTGGCGTCGTTGAAGCTCCTATTACTCTCACATCAATTTCAGCATAGACATGAAAAAAAGAGAGATGAGGGGCTCGTCATTGGAATTATATTTGTTGCGATTGTTGTCGACAAGGAAAGGAAGTCCTAGAAGGTTGAAAGGCTAGCGATTATCGAGCTCTCGATAGACATATCCAATGACGGTAGAAACATATGGGCCCTAAAATTCGACACTGAGTACATCATCATATGCGTCGTCAATGCAATTGTTGAGTGGCTCTCAACTCTAACCATCGATCTCTTCGTCCACAATAGCCACTCGTAGCCCCACCGACGCTATCACTAACTAAAATATTAAAATTATATCTTTCATATTTTCGTTCGTAAATTCGATGATATCAATATAATTTTTTAAAATATAAAAATCCAAATACTAAAATTAATTAACTACAGCAAACAATAAATAATTAACCCCCAAATAACATAGTCAACTCTCTCGAAGTGTTGCAGCTATCAGACTTGGGAAATGACGGCGCAATGACCAGATACGGAATCTTAGACGATGGTGATGCAACATTTGGGCCTGATAAATACTACAGTTGGGAGTATAGGTTTGTGATATGACACTGCATTCATATACAAGGATAATGACTTAACATGGCAGAGACAAAAACAGAAACAAATCATTCAAAAGCTACATTACTTGAAACCAGTAGATGTAGGGGTTGTTGTTGATGAAAAGCTACGAGAATACAACTCGAAGCAAACAGCCAAAAACTGGGGTTTCTCGTAGGTTACAACACTCGCATGAATAGATAAACAAAATCCCACTAGCACGGGCGTTAATAATTATAGCTGCCAATAAATAAACAAATGTTAGGTTACACAGTGGAATATGCTAACTGTTGTTACAGAGAAGTGCCTTCCGTGCCACATTAAACATTCTGCTACAGCCATGCAAGTGCCTGATCTTGAGAAAAGCCATGGTTGTGTCAAGTACTGTCACTAGTGGTATCGATGGGTTATCCATTTGAACTTAACGGAAACCCCTTCCTCTTCCCCGTCCTCGTCCTCGTCCTCCCCAACCCCTTCCGGCCCTTCCGCTTCTCCTACCACCCTGAGATAAACCATCTAATGCTCTGTTAACAAGCTGGTTTTGCATGATTCCCTCGCCTCGAGCCTTCTTGCTGACTGCAGTGCTTGCGCTCGACCCGTTGAGAGAAGCTGTGTTTCTCTTACCCCTGTATGTCAAGTGCCCAAGACGGTCTTTAGGAAGAAAAAAAGGCAGGAAAAACAAGAACAGCAGTACAACAAAGGGATGCCTTTGACACACCCTGCAGCAGCTGTTGAAGCTAGTGATTGTTTCACTGGTTCTTTCCAGGATAGGTTGATTTTGCCATCTCCGATAAATGAAGGTGCTTTCGCATGTAATGGCTGATAAGAGTACAGGAGCATCGAGTTATGTTTAAGTTAAATAATGCCGCTCGCACGAGGAAGAACCATAGACTAACCTGAGTCATTGCCAGTATATTGTTGCAGATGCGCAATGCTGTTGTAGTTTTCTGCTGCTCTGCTTTCTGCATAGTATGAATTGTCGCCCCAAGGTCAAACCAAATACTCCGTTAAAATCGTTCAAAGTCAGCAGCAAGGGGGGAACTCACAATCTTAGACTTAGCCTCTTCAGTCTTTGCAGCAGCCATTGCTTTGTTGTGATCAGCCATCCCTTGGGTTAATTTCTTCATGGCATTCCTCACAACTTCCTCTGTAGAGCTCAGTCTGCCCCACGAAGCCAATGTTGTCATTAGCATGCCAACTGTATAACTTTACCATAAACAACAGAAGAAATAGAGATCCTATTCTGCATGACAATATCAAAATACATAGCCTTCCAATAAGTATAAGCTGAAAGTATAGTAATTTAGGACTTAAAATCATGCTACTCGCAGTCTCATAAAAATGCATAAACCACACTGCTGCTCTAGTATTAGGGATATGAGTTCTTTTGGAAATGCATAATAAACCAAACATTTCATGCCACCAACAGGAACAATTTCCTTCCAGTCAGGATCTGTGAGAACAATTAAGATTAATGACATCTCAACTCTTACTGTCAATGGAGAGTTCAAACTTTTGGAAGAAGCAGAGAGAAAGGGAATAAAGGTCAATCATCTTCATATAATTTCCCATGAGAGAATCTATGGAGAAAAACATATATCTCGTATATGATATTCAGGAACTAGGAAGGGAAGAAGCAACAATCAGCAATTTATTTATAAAAAATCTTTAATACCGCAGTCTTTAAGCAATACTATATGTGAAGTTGTATGACCATAACCAACATAATCAAAGACCCCCTTGTGAAGATGTTTGGACCTGGATGCCTGATGTTCATGGGATTCCCTCGTCTCACAACACCTACTGTTTCTTGAGGGACACTATAATCTCTCTCTATAAATTAGACTTTTATTTGGAAGCCTGCCTAAGGTAAATAGTCCACTTATGATTTTTAAGGGACAAACACCAAATCCCTAGTGATAACCGTTGTGCCAGGTACAGAATGACACTCAAAGCTTGTGATAATATCTTCTTGAGATGCCTAATTCAAAGGATCTGGGATCATTTACACAATTATCTTCAAATCTCTCTTGATCTATCTGATGTCTAAATACAACGGCTGGATTCTTAAAGGTGATAATCTAGTCATGGACAGAAACAATGTGTAGTCACCCTTATAGCTGTCATTATATGGACTATATGGAAATCTATAAATCAGGCCCAATTCTCCTGAATCTGGTTCAATGAGGTATATATCTTTGCATGCTAACTGACTACTGACAGTAAGCCACTTACTGAAGGGAGAGAAAAAGTCCATAGTGAGGCTTTCAAGTAGTTCCCTTGTGACCCGTGCTCGTTTGACCTGAAGCTCTCCAATGGATCATTACCAACCAGGATGAAATTGGAGGGGAGGGCCTAATCAGATAAACTAACAAAAAGCCTTGTTTTGCAGGGATGGTAAATAGGAGATTCATTTCTGTTCTGTAAGCAGAGGCATGGAATTCAGCGGAAAGCTAAATCAGGGCAAGATAAGAGGAAATCAGATATCCAGGTAGAGAGGCAGACTCAGTTCAAGTCTGACTCATTAACAACCACAAAGTTCAATTGAGGCTTAGAAATATTTTTGACATCACCTTTTGTAATTTGGAAGCTTTTGAAATGCACAGGATACATACATCTGCAAGGAATCAAACATGGTACCAACTAGTTGGCCGACTAGGGCATAAATCATACAGATGACATTTTGTGGCCATGATCATACCGCAGAACCAGCAAACATTATGGACTCAGGCTATTAGAACTTATCTACCTAATTATCCAACTTAATGAAATGATTTCCCTTTTTAAAAAAGAAGGTACATAATGGTATAACTCACCTCTCAGTGAAATCTTTATAATTCTCCGAAAAATCCTCTCCAAGCCTGTCTGATGGTTGGCCAGTCACAATCTTGTACCCACAAAGGCTATTTGTAGAATTTGGAGTCTGCATAACACAGATATCAGAAAATGCAAGAATCTGCAAGTGAAGTCAAAAACAGTAACAGCAGAAGCCTGTATAATAACCTTATGTGCTAAATGGTGAAATGAGTACAGTGAGCATTCAAGATAATTATATTTAGGCTCCTCTGTCCTTCTCCGTGACATGTACTTCTGCAAACAACAAAAACAAAAGATCAAAGACCAAAAATTCATGAGAAGGTAGTCGCTGCAGATGTGAAAAAACAAGCTAATAACAGATGAATGACAACATAACAGTCATCCATACAGAAACAAGATCCAATGTTTAGCAAGAAAATAGCATGAAGGGGGTAGCGATGCAAGTATAACAAAATATTTGCAAAGCAGTATAGGAACTATTATTCCTTTAAAAGAGGAAAAAAAAACCTAGTCCTATGTGCTTTCTTGGAACTACTGATGCAAAATTTTGTACCTTTAAAAGTGTAACAATAGATGGAAGAAGCTGACGTGATTCCTGGGCAGCTGCATAAGGTGAACTTCCAGCAAGATTCTTGAGCAAATCTAACTTCCTCTCTTCAGGTAGCTGAGAAGACCAGAGGAACAGTGCACATCAGAAGGGCAATGTAAAATTATACAGCATAGGTATGGATGGTCAACTCCAAAAACACACCAAGTAGGTAAAAGTAACCCTAAAAACTATAAACAAATATCAACAGCCATATGATACACGCAAAATGATGTGCTTAACTCAAGATAAAATCACATGCATATACAATCAAATAACACATCCATGCAGAGTATGCTGAGCAATTAACTCTAATAAACTAAGCACATAAGAAAGCAATTAAATATTTTGTTTTAGTGTCCAAGAGCCCCAGCATGAAACTATCTACACAGATGTAAGTTATAAAACATTTTAAAGGAGAAAACTGTAATATTCTTTACTCAACAACATCCATTAGTGTGAGTGGAACAAGATATTATACAACATTCTGCTACAAACAATTTAAGGTTAAAAAAATAGGGAGAATATCCAGCTACCATGATCTAAAAGATAACCACAAAGGAATCATCACAGTCAGCAAAATAAAAAAGGTACCTTATCAAATACAGGCAATATGTGTTTGTTGATGTAGTTGAGAAACTTGCTGCTTGAGGCACCTCTCTGATACAATAAAATATCTTCATATCTGGTGAAATCTTTTAGTTGCCATAAAATGACAAAAACTTAAGCATAACCCAGTCACTTACAGCGAAAAATGGAAGAGCCATGCACATGCATGAAATCAACCTATCTATATGATCAATGTCTTCAACCTGAAGCAGTAGAAAAAAACATTCGCCAGTGAAGTCTGAAAATTCAATGCTGGATTTAGCAAAATTATGGATTTCTAAAGGAAAATTAAACAGCAATGCTTGAAAGACTAGCCAATAAATCTGAAACACAAGAAAATGTCAGATGCTTTTTTTTCTTCCAAGAAAAAAACTCAAATTAAATCAAATGGAAAAATTCTCAGACTAGTAATATCACTGTAACTTTTCACATAAGCGATACTAAATAATTTCTAAATGTTCAGTAAAAATAAAATATGAATCCAGAATTTATTGTGCATGATAACCAAAGATGAAAAACCCTGAACCAAAAGGACTCAGACTCAAGAAACAAAGGGAATTTTTTTCTTTTTTGCCACTTAATGTTTCAACACCTCAAAGGAGACAAACTTTAAACAGTTTGATAATCTAGTTTCCTTTTGAGTCAATAGATATGTCAACAAAATCAGGCACATGAAGCTAAAGATTGCCATAAATGATGAAATGGCAATGGTCCTCGAATCTGGCTTTGGATTATCGTAATGCTTCACAGATAATTTATCACTTAAAAACATCAGCCTAATATGCAGAAGACAAAAACACTTTTTGCACAACTCTTGGAGCCAAACATATAATGATAGGACAAAGCACCTATATGCAAATTGGTCCTAGTGGCTCCAACTGTGCAGAATTAGGCTGTTTGTGAATAACGCCTTAAATGGCAGCATTTATCCCCATACCAGAATTAATGCATGTGGACCGTTTAAAAAACACAATGCAGTAGTTCATGGTACTTTGATAAGAAAATTCCTAATAAATGATATGTTGAGTATGGCTGGTTCACAGGCTACCAGTACATTATTGGACTAGTATTGTACTGTCTATATAGTGTGAAATTTTAAACTATGCTTTTGAGAGGATTGACAACTGAGTTTTTCATCTACATATTTGGACATGAAGAACATAGTGGCTTAATAAGTTGACCTGTTGAAATCTCATATCTTCTTTGGTAACATTTCTGCGTAAAATGTTTTATGAGGACATATGTAGAACAGTAGAAGAATCAAACATTAGCCAATGTTCACAAGCTTGGACGGTTGATACATTTGGGTCTCTTTCAAGGGGTTGTGGATTCAAATCCAATTGTGGTGCATCGAGCCTGTTCCCTCCTATCCTAAGTGATGAATGACTAGCCTGTATGGGGGCTGTTTGTGCCATATGCACAACAAAGAAAAATGTAAATTTGAATATTTTCCAAATAAATTTCTGAAGTAAATATGTGATGAACTTAAAGGTGAAATGAAGTAAAGTGCCATGGTCATTAATCTACCTTTTTTACTAATAATATTTTTTTCATTCAGGCAAGGCATGTAGTCATATGCATCACACGGCAGTACATGACATGGAGCAAAAATAGATAATAAAGTTTTAAATTAAGAATGCATAAAGAATAAGGAGTGACAAGAGATACTTATATAGCTAAAGGAATGGAACTATTGAAGTTTTAAGTTACGAACGCATACCAAGATTTCAAGTGCTACTTCATATGCAAAATCATAAAAGGAATAAGGAGTTTGGTGAACTACAATACATGATAGGCAACTTGACAAGATGTTACTACAACAAAAAGATATGCAATGCATTACAGCAAGAATTTGTCTTCATAAGCCTCCACTGAAATGGAGGGACACGTATCCTACTATTTCAGAAGGGAAAAATTGTAGAACTTGTTCTACTGTGCATCAAGAAGGAAAATATTTGGGTTATATCACATGTACACCCTTGATGCCTATAGTTTTACTCACATTAAATTGTGCATCCAGGTCAGCCTGTCCTTCTACAATTTCAATTAGTTCCTGAATCCGTTCTGGAGGTACACCATCACCAAATATGCTAAAACTCCTTAGGAAGTCCATGAATAACTTGAATTCAGCCCCAGTCACATCTTGTAAACTCTGGATACCAAATACAAAAAATCATGACATGACAAATTGCCTACTGAACATCCAAAATATACCATAACTTCTAGGCCAAAGAAAAATCATATACTATCCAACAAAATAAGATCAAATACCTACCTTTTTCACCAAGTCAGTTACATGTCTTTCCATTTCCTCTTGAGGCTTTAATAGTTCAGCTTTGAGAGGAAACACCTGATAAGGCACCTTTTAGATTCAGAGTAAAAAAAATCTTCAATAGAAAAATAAGAAGATTAATGCAAGATTACCTTATCCTTAAGAAAACAAATGACCCTTTCACGAACATTCTCCATTCCTATTTCAACATGCTTAAACAAAGCTGTCAAAGAAGCTGAAAAACCAGAACCATCAATCAGGCACATGAAGCATAACATTAAAGGACCAACCACAAAACTTCCTTCTCAAGAAGCCCTATTTTTGTAAAAGTACATAGATGACAAGTTCATTACTTTCAGGAAATAAATAAATAAATAACTAGTAAAGTAAAATGCATTTCCTCTAACTAAATCAGTGCCACAAGATGCTTGTGCAAAATCAGGCAAGCGCTACTTGACAACCTACAGTATCAAATAGGTATATCTGCGCAGCTGCCAACGGCAAACAAGTACAACTTTCTACAACAGTTCCTAATTTTTTGTAAAAACAAGAGCATGAATGACCTCCTTTAGCTACCATTGGCTGCATTCCTATCACACACAAACAAAAAAAAATTAACTTAACAAAAGCAGTTTACTCATAGAGATATTAAATGACAAAGATAAATATACCACCAGGTCTATTTAACAAAAGCAGTTTACTTATAGAAATATCAAATGATAAAGATAAATATACCACCAGGTATACTATTACCATGCTGGTCTTACCAATCATCAAAACTGGTATCGTACTAGTATTTAAGCCTTGGGACAAACACAGCCTACTGGTGTCTATAAGTGCAATTCAAGAGAGGAGACCAAACACTTTGCGATTATGAGTTACAAAAAACATCTAGTTTCGGAAAAGATTCCAAACAACAATTATTAATTTCCAGTTCTTATTTTGAAAACTAAAGTTTTTTTTTCAAGTTTCTTAATACCAAAATTCATTGTTCTTTTTCTTTTTAAATGTCAAGTTTCGTGTTGCTTGGTTTACCAGTAAGTTCAAGAGACCTAAGTGAACACTTTTCCAACCATCTACCAGTCTGCACAGACTTGCAGAGCATAAATCTGCATGCCGAAACAATTTTGAGTTAAATTCTGATTAAAAAAAAAGAGGAAAAAGCTAACTATATAAGAAGATGTCAAATGCATAGTATGTTAAACATCTGAAGATGAATGAATCCATCTAGGGTATTGCAAAGATAACCACCATTACCAAAAAAAATTAAACAAGTATTAACAAAAAGAGTAGCATTGAGTTATGTGCTACTGAACTACATGTTACCACAAAGCTGTTAAACACACATAGAAAGAAGAGATCAGCTTCTTATGGGGATTGCCACTAATATTGATCATTTTAGATTACCTTTTATATCTTGTCTTAGAAGAGACATTAGGGCTTTCTGCACCGCATCACGCTCCACATTTTCCTCTGAGAAATATAGCGAGTGATTAGAATGAAGAGAAGAATAATGCTTAAGCATTTAAAACCATAATCCGGTTTTCAAATATTAATATGTACCATATGTTAAGAGTTGTCCAAGAACATCAACAATTTTAGATACATATTCTGGTGTATCTTTGCAGAGAAGAGGAAGGCCACGAATAGCTTGTACTCTGATCTGTTGGCATATAAAGACAAAAGTAATCATTTACTGTAGAAAACGCAGGAAAAAACCATCTTCACCATGAAATTGAATGAGAAACAACAGGAATACAGAAATGTAAATGTTACAGCCAACAACTAGTAGCAAGATATGCACAAGTGTAAGTTTCTTCGTGATCGATCATCGTAAAATATAATTGAAGGAAAGGGTTTCTCTCTATGTCAAAAAATGAGGATGCTACCACAACAAGCTTTAGGGTCCCATCTATTTTGGAGTCAGCTACATGGATTGGCACTTCCTCTGCCATCGAGTTCTATCAAGGGAAACATCACTAGTTGATCTAAGTCATTAAATCTCTTTTTATTTTCCGAATATAAGTTCCTCTTTTGTGCGATACGGGGTCTAAGGGCGAGAAACTTTATTCACTTATCAAAAGTGAGATACAAACATATAAATTAGTCTTTGTTGATAGGCCCAGACAGAAAAACCAACTAATAACAACCTCCACATAGCTCCCAGTACAAAATGGATTCTCTTAATATCATAAAGATAAAACAAAAGAGAACTCTATGAAATCTCAAAGTACAATAATACCACCACCAAAACAAAGAGCACAGAAACATGAAATCTAGTATTTTGTAGCAAGTCCTTGGTAGCACCAGGGGTCAAAAATATTTCATCTCCCATACCTCTATACTCCTTATAACAATGATAGAATCAATAAATTATGTATCTCGAAAAAACCTACAGTTGCATTTCATCCACAAAAACTAGACAGAAGCAGCAAGAAAGCATTGGTGAAATCAAACCAGATGACATGACTTGCTATGAGTTTGAAACTATTTAATCTCCTGTTCAATGATCTATCCAGTTGGATTAATCCTAATAAACCAGCTTTTATCAAATCATGTTCGTTTCTTGAAAGCTGAAGAATAATATGATTTATATTCACAAAACCATTCTGGCAGAAGATACAGAGAGATGGACAAAAATGCCTCTCCTAACTAGGTTGTCTGGGATCAAGAGTCACCTTTGATGGCAAGCCATAAAACAAACACATGCCTGGGAATTCTATCTTAATGCCAAACCAGATACCTGCATTGTAGTTACACCTGTATCATCCCTAACACCATAGTATAGGGCAGCATTAGGCAACATCCATGGTCTATATATACTATTTAAATGATCCGGATTTGTTTCCAAGATGGTGGACAACCAAGATTGTTGAGAAATGGATTTAAGTGAAGTTTCAGCCTTTAAAAAGAATCTGGATGCATTGAGAGTATTATATTTGTAATTCACCAAATCAACCTCTAACTAATATTAAAAATAGGTTTGTGGGTCTCTCTTCAACAACAATAGACCCACAAACCATAAAGCAATAATATGTGTATAATCAGCCAAAGAAAGCAAGAGAAAGGGCTCCTTAGTCTCCAACAATTGGAACCCATATAGCTGAGTTAAAATCACACGCAAAAAAAAAAAAAATGTTGTCCCACAAACTAATGCATTAGAAAATCTTGGTTTTCTGTTTAGTGAATCCTAACTTTCTGAAATCCCACTTGCAAGCAGCCAATTCATGGACTTGGTGCTCCTTGCAGTAATGTAATAGTAGAGAAACAATTTTTAAATTCATGGACTGCATGATAAAATCAAATGGGTGGTTCATGAGAATTGTCACTAGCTGAGAAAATGTCAACCTAAAGTGGTCAAATTCGGTTGGAAGATGGACATATCTGTTCCCATTGACTTGTTCACATGCATAAAATCACTCTTGCCTTAGAAACCTCTCAGACGGTTGAAAGAGGCAATAAGTCAATAAAAGGTTGATCAGTGCTTCACATGCAATGGCCAGGGACTCAGATAAGATTGTCATAAAGGAAAAGGAAAAAAGCTCCTTGATGATTTATCCTCACATATGGACAATAAACACCCTTTGAAGAATTTGCTCCCACATATGGACAATAAACAATCTTGCTGATCAAATTCAATCATTTAAAAAAGTGTAGGTAGCAAGTAAGGAGTCTAATGATCTATATTTTGAGGGCAAAACTTTACGAATCAGACAAGGTCATGATAGCAAGGTATGAAGCTAATCTGAGGTAGAGAAATAAGAAAGTGTTAATCATTAGTAGGGAGTTTATAATTTAAATGCAAGGTAAACATCTATAACCAACATCTATAACCAGAAGAGATCATGACAATCGGGTATAAAGCTAGTATAAGGCTTGACATTCAAGGAAAGTTACTAAAACAGGGAATTTGATCATTCAGAAGAACTAGCAAGCTGCACCTACAAATTGGACAATCATGGAAAGCCCCCGTCTAAGCTGCCGATAATGCAAAATAAGAATCTCCAAACCAAGAAATCAGAGAAAGCAAGTTTTCTATTGTAGGAGTCTTTTGATAGTCAAACTCATTATACAAAATTGCCACAACAGGCAACTTGTGCCTATAGAGGAGGTTGCAAAGCTAGTATAATAACAACAAAGTCATAGCCTGTAAGTCTCAAATATTTTGAGTCGGCTACATGGATCTTTCGCTGTCATTAAGATATTAAAAAAATCATATATTTAATTAAGTTTAGAGTATTTAAACTTTTACTTATAGTTTCTATTAAAGTTTTTTTTAGGTCTTCCCCTATCTCTCCTAGAAGGATTTTAATAAAAACTATAAATAAAGATTGTAAAGCTGGTAGATGGAGAAAAGCAATATTCTCTAATAGAGATAGAACATAGATGAATAGAGTTGACCCAACAGGCATATTATGCTGACAGAGGAAGTTCAAAAGCTAACAGCGGTATAAAAGCAACACTATAAAATAGAAATAGAGGACCATGAAGATGAAGAGGAACATTTTTATATTAATCCAACCTCTCAAACTTGAAATTAGAAGGTAAAAGCAAGTAATGTCTTCAAGAAAAATACAGCATATTAAGTGAAAACTTGTAAGGTGATCATAGATCAAGGCAACTACAAAAACATGGTATACCTGGAGATTGTAGAGAAGCCAAACTTTAAGATTGGGGGCAGAAACACGTGAATTGTAGTTAGTTCATGGCCAAATTAACAAAAGGTGTTGCTTGGTACCGTTTTCTTTATAAATGACACACAAAGATCTGATTCCATAAATTTGGTTTCTTTGGAACAAAAATTAACTCTTAACTACCAGACATTATATTGCAAACTAGAAATCGATGGCAGGAAAAGGGCATCATTTTGTCAAAGTGTCACTTCCAAGAACCACCCAGTATTTGCTCCAATTTCCCAAAATCTTATTGCCATAGCATGCAGCAGGCATACAATAGGTTTAACCAAAACTATCATGCAATGTGATTTCTGTTACCTTAAAGATGTGTCACTTTCTTCGCGGCAACTAGTAAAACCAAGATATATGTTTGCCAGCTAGTTTTATCAATGGCTTACTTTTGCTTCGTGCTTAAATGGAGAAACCCCACAGAGAATCTTACTTTTGCTATGAAGTGAAATTAAAAGGGAAAAATATTACAATGGAAACTGACCCCGAGCTCATCTTCCTCGACCAAATCGAACTGCGCGGTCATGGCCTTGCTGGCGAGGGTGGGGAAGAACTTGAAGAACCGCGGGATGAGCTGCGCGGCCAGCTGCTTCGCCTTCACGCTCTGCCCCTTCACCGCCGCTATGATCCCCTCGTAGTCACTCACATGCTGCAAAGGCCCAAGGCGTAGAAAAGAAAATAACACGATCAAAGCCACACCCACGCAAACCCTAAGTAGAGGACTCCTGATCGAAGGACAGATGAAGAGATGGAGAGGAAGGGCAGGCACCATAGACTTGTCCTTCGCCTCGTTCAGCCGCTCGCCGAACTCGTACAGCTTCTCGACCTCGGCGGCGTCGGCGGCGGAATCGGAGGCCATGGCGCCCGGAGAGGAGAGAGGCGATTCTTTCTTCGGCGTGGATGGGTGGAATATAGGATCTCGGAGGCGGAGGAGGATGAGGAGCTGCGGGGGGGGGGGGCCGGAAGAAAGGGGCTCACTCGTTCTTCTGGGGTTTAGAGACAGGCGGCGGCGGAGTTTGCGCTCCGACCCAAGCAAGGGATGATGGTTTTAAGCCGTTTGACAGGGCGGCGGTCAGTAAACCGAGTCGGATAAGGAGGTGACCCGAGCGCAACCGGGTTCGGATTAGGCTCAACACGAGAAATGTTTTTGTATTTCATACGATTTGGACATGTTTTAGAAAATAAAAGTACTTTTCAACGACGACGACAGTAAGTCATAATACTCGTAATATAAATATTCCTAATAAAAATTAAGAAAATAGATTAAAGTCTGTTTCTGTTTTATCCGTTTTAGTTTTTAACTGAATCATTTACCTGCTTTATAATCGATTGGGGTGCTCGGATGGGTCCCGCTTGCAGGTCTTGTTTCCACCTCCAATTAGAAGGCAGGTAGATCTGGGGATGTAAAAAACGGGGGAAGGTTTATGTATCATGTCTAATTGTATAAATTTATGAGCTCTAATGACTTACAATGACTTCGAGTAGAAAGTTGTAGAAATATTATTTTTCAATGTCTGTGAAATCAAAAGAAACAAAATGAAAAAAAAAAAAAGATGATATTAAAACTTTTGTTATTTGAGTAACGAAAGAAAGAATATTGTCAATCAATCATCCTCCGAGTGGCATAATGTCCGAACTAAAAGGAGAAGACGAATTTTACCTTTCATGTTGGTCTGCTCATATGGATAAAGGTCCAAGGCAAGGATTATAAACTCTCTTTGTCTTATTGCGCACATGAATAAAAAGCTAATGGGAGATTGTTAGAGACTATTAAGGGCCATCTATTTACAAAATATTTCACGGAATATTCTACCCCCTTTATGATCAAATATAAAATCTCATCTTAAACACAATTAAAATAGATCATTTTGGCCACTCAAGTTTACACTTGCTTGTCTTAAGTTACTAATTTGGGTATTCAAGGGACCAAGTCGGGAAACCTCTCCCGATATCAGTTTTCATGTAGGTGGTACCTCAAGAGTTTAGTGTTTTTACCTTGGAGGCACCTTGGGCAAACCATGTACATACTGGTCCAAACCACATCGAGCTAACTACGACGACGACGACCTAGATGTCTCACCCCCAGGAATAACCCTTAGTAATTAACTAATCTCCATCGAGATGTTCTTAAACCTCATTCAATAATTGCACATGCTAATAGGCATGATACAGGTTGTCACTCCACGTTTGCCCTAATTAATCCAACAGGTGGTGCCACTAACTTAGTCGTGGTCCTCAACTCAGTCGCCATGGCACCCATCGAGGTTTCCTTACCCAATGTGGTGTCGAAATCCTAGGAACACCTGAGACTTGTCAAACTACTAGTTGAGAGGGTCCTTTGATCCCCAATCGTGGTATTCAGTGGACCATATCACCACTTTGCCTTGCTTGACTCGAAGGTCTAATCAACAGACTTGATTGAGGATTCCCTACAAATCTAATTGTGATAGATAGATCGACATTTGGATAAGATGCAATGAGAGCTCCAATAATTAAAGGGGGGAAGCTTTGGTCGATCTCACCTCCGGTTGGTCACTGATCACCTGGAAAATTCAAGAGGAATCAATCATAGCAAACTTTTGCCTCTTGTCACTAGAGACATTCGATGATAGTGTCAATTTGATGGAACACATTATAGTTTTTTATGCTCAAATGTCATTATATGATACTTCAGATATCCTGATATACCACACCTTCCTGACCATATTAAGAGGCTTAATACAAGAATAGTACGCCTACCTGAAGTTGTTTTCGATCAGTTCGTTTGCCTAGCTTGCGAGAGAGCTTGAATTTCACTTAGGAATATACCCTCATGATCATCAATGACAATACTCTATAAACTCAAGCAATAGGAGGAAGTCTCGTTCGCAAACTTTATTGTTCAGTTCACAAATGAGATCCTAGGCATGGTAGATACTTATCTGTCACTCATAACATAAACTTTTATGATGAAGCTTAAGCCCTCTCGCTTCTTTTAGTCATCGATAGAGAAGCCATCAATGATTATACCTGAGACAATTCAAAGGACCAATCAATACATTACCGTTGAAACAGTAGTCTCGGACAAGCGTGAGAAGTCACATAAAAGGCTAAGGTGGGAGTGACCAAAATCATCCCCAACTCTACGGTCATCATCATGGAAGAGAAATAAACAACTCGAGTTAACTCATCCAAGGTCCGAGCTAACCCCTCTAAACAGGACTAGAACTAAAGTTTTTCTTTAGATAAAAGAGATGAGCTTTTAAAAGACTCTTACTTGATAAAAACCTTATTGGTAGAAAGAGATAAACCAAAGTACTATTAGTTCTACCAATATTACAATTACAATATGAAAAATTATCATGACTTAGAAAGAGTAAATTGAGAAGCTTATATGTCAGATACACTTTAGGTAGTTTGTTTGCAAGCACCGAAAACCCTCATCCTGACCTCAGGGGCTAGTGGAGAAATAGATTGGTATTATCATTGGCGGACCTACATCGGGATCATAAACCCGTATATCACATTCAAAGATAAGCTTGCTCCAAAATAATACTGGCTAAGTTCATAGTAGCGGATATCCCTCGACAGACAACTACGATCATAGACCGACCTATACCAAATAGACTAAGAGTAATAGTATCGATATATTACATAATGATGAAGTTCTCGATGAGGATCGACATTAGAGAGTTGAGAAACAACTCAAGGGAGTCACGCTAGTGCTAATTGATGACAGTTCAATTCAAGGCCTAAAAAATTGAAGAGATCAAAAAATTTACTCTCATCATTGTCAACCTCGTTTGAAGAAAAGTTTCTTTCGTGTCGATGAGAATTGATCTGCTATCAAGGAGGACCTATTACCGAGGTCATTAATCCAAGGTGTAGGTCGAGCACCCCAAACCCCATCGACGTTGGTGAGTAGATATAATATATTATTTTGAACCCTTAGTTTTTAAAATATTTTTTAGAGTATGAAAATTAGAAGCCATAAAAAAAGGTTAATTATATGAAAACAATAGCCATCAAAATCAGGTTCGGGTCCCGTCAATCACATATGTTATGGATTTGGATTTTTAAAAAAATCGTAGATATCAAAACTATCAATCGGATCGAGACTCACTACATGTTGTAATTTCTAACATGAGATAAAGATGAGTCCGAGTAGAATATTTTTCTATCCCAAGTTTGGCTCACCTAAATAAATCAGATTCACGTACATTTTTTTTGTAATTGAGTTCTCGTTCTAAAAACGAGTTGGGATCAGCACATCACTAGTCGCTAAAATCCTATAACATATGCTACTATTGGGATCAGCATGCAAATTGTCACGTAAAAAGGTTCTGATTTATTAAAAAGATTTTTTGTATTATTTAAGTAATGAATACGATATACAGAGTTTAGAATCTTATGATGATATATCGATGTTTTTATAAACTAGCTAAATTAGTACAATTCAAAATATGGTCAATCTGAATCGTCAACCTTTGATAAATAGGTCTAATTTATTATTTTATATTAAAAATTTATTTATTTATTTATTTTATGATCTTTTTGGATAATCTATTTTCCTATTTGTTTATGGTAATGGGACTTGAATATCTTCCACGTAGATGTGTCAAAAGATCGATTATAACTTGGGTGTCTTCCTTAGACCAACACTAGCATAAGATCGAGGAACGATTTTGTCTTAATTATTTTAATTTAATTTTAATATTTATTACATGTTTAAAACTTAAATCTAAATTGGATTTGTCGTATATGTAGTTGATTGGTCATTGGCCCGTTGACTTCGTGGCCGTTCGATAATCCATAATTATTCGATCGTCGATTCATCGGTGATCAATAAGAAAGTCAACGTCAATTAGTATCTAATTCGTTGTATGTCGGATGGGCCCCACATCAAAATACTCGTAAGAGGGACGTGAGGGTAACGTGACTCGTCCTTTTTTCGGTCAGCTGCAACCCACGTGCTTCTCGGCTAAGGCATAATTTTTTTTTTCATAAAATCATATATCACTTGAATATTATATTAAAAAAACTCTATCATTAATATTTCAATATTTGTAGGATGTTGATATATTTTTTAAATTTTTTAAAAATATCCTATAATTTTATCGAAAATTATAAAAATGATTTAGTGAGAAACCAAAAGATTTCTATTTTCTATGAAGGTAAAATATTTGTTCTTTTTAAAATTGATATATTTCGATAAGAATTGTGAGTCTTAGTGAACTCTATCTCAAACACATTAGGGTTTTACATCTATATTCATATGATCGTAACACTCATTCATTTTTTTTATTAAAAAAAAATAAAACTATTATTTATTAGCTTTTAGAAGTATTGTTTGAGAAGAAGGGGGACGAATAGGAGATGGAGGATTAGGGTTTGAAGAATTCTTAACGGATTCATTGTCCCGAACGAGTTTAACGAATTTGAAATAAAAATATTGTTTAGATTAGAAGGATGTAATTAAAGTTTTAAAAATATATCATCAGATAATTTTTCAATAGAGCAATGCTTTCCCATAAATAGTGATTATGAGTTTTTTCTATATAAATTATCATTTAAAGTTTTCCTTAGATAAACTACTTCCGTTAGAAAAGATTCATGCATCGAGGATTAAATTAGAAGGATATAATTATAATTTTTAAAAATATACCATTAGGTAAATTTTCCATAAAAAATAATTATGAGTTTTTTTTTAATTATCTTTTATAATTTTTCTTGGTTAAATTACCCTTTTAATCATAAAGTAATCTAAAACGAGACTAATTATTTAGTCCTTATACTTTAAAATATTACATTAGCATCTTTATAATTATTAAAGTAAAAGATTTAGATCCATTTATCATAGCATTATTAACAGAAATACAAAAGTAAAAGATAAAAAAATATTTTTAACGTTCCAGTCGGTGATAACGAATGATGACGTCGACACCAATACAATTGTTGAACAACGTCACTCGACACTTACATTGACATCGATGTAGTTGTCGATTGACGAAAGAGTCATTCTGTAACTATGTTAATATATGCAAAACAACTTTCATCTCTCATCATCGCTCTCCTTATTCATAATAGTTATCCGTAACCTTCAATGTTTTCATTGTTTGTTACCATCGTCTATTATCATCAACTCAAATATTAAAATTATTTTTTTATTTTTTTTGATAAAATCGATTATATTAAGACAAATAAATCTTTAACATTTATAATAATAATAAAGCTAATATAATGATATCAATATAATTTTTTAATATGTAAGAATCGAAATATTAAAGTAGTTAACTCCAACATGGTTTAATTAACCCTCTAAAATGTAGCTATTTTTTAACAGGTTCATGCATCAAGGAAACGCGTTCGACGTATGCTTGCCTCCATATCTATCTTACACGCTGCCTCCGTCGTCGCAAACAATATAAACCCTTGTCTTCTCCGCCTTCTCTCCTCCATTGTCTGCACGTTGAGTTCCTGAACCTTATTCCTCATCGGCAAGCCGATGGATGCCCGCTCCTCCGCCGCCCGCCGCACCGCCGTTCTCGCCGGCCACCTCCTCCGTGGCTCCGCCCCCGCCGACGGCCTCTCCTCCGCCTTGATCGAGCCCGCCGCCTGCCTCCACTACTCCCCTCCCGAGCTCTCCGAGCAGCCCCCGGCCTTCGACACTGCATCGCTGCGTCGCGTCCTCGATGGCCACGACATCGAGGGGCGGGACTGGCTGTTCCGGCTAATGGAGGAGAGCTCGCTCTTCTGCCCCCGCCGCCGCGGCGGCAGGACCTTCGTCGCGCCGGACTACAACCAGACCATGGAGCAGCAGCGGGCGGTCACGATGCGGCGAATCGAGTACCTGCTCGCTCACGGCGTGTTCGAGGGCTGGCTCACGGGGAGCGGCCCGGAGGCGTTGATGAGGAAGTTCGCCTTCTTCGAGTGCATTGGAATATACGATCACTCCCTCGCGATCAAATTAGGTGTTCATTTCTTTCTCTGGTGAGCCTTTGACCCCCTTTTTGTTTTCCCTTCTTTATTTCCATTTCTCGAGTAAATGCCACGGAACGTTGGAGAAGATGTGATTTTGATTGAAATTTTGGAGGTTATTCGAGGATGTTGGAGAAGGTGTAATTTTGACCTCAAATTTGGAGGGTTGATGATTCAAACGAGAGGATTTAATCTGAACAAATTTAGGACTGACTTAAGCTGTAAAGTAAGTAGAAATGGAGTTTATGTAAGAGCTCAACAGTTAGAAAGGGTAGACAATGAGGAATGTACAAGATGATAAATTAGGGAAATTATGGAGAAAGACGAGGATAATATAGAGCGTTCCAGTAAAAGATGGTTCTTCTCAAACCAAGTATCGGAACCCTTAGGACTCTCAGTTCAAGTTGAAATGAAGTTTGCCGGACACAGAGTAAAACTTGGACTACATTTAGGGTTCATGGTACGCTAGATGTCATCCCGTTTATAAGTTAACCCAAGGCAATCAAATTAGTGATAGAATTCCAATTAACTTGAGCTGCACCACGACCATGCCAGATACACTAAATTTCTCGTGGAATCCCCCGCATGCCTTATCTGTCAAATTTTTTGATAGAATGAATTGTTAACTGTAAATTTGATCTGCTGAGGGTTCTTAAGTCGACTCAATTGGCATTTTAATGTGGACACATCAACTTCTTTTTTGTGTCTGAGATAATGGCAAATCGTGTGCATCTTGGATGACTGTTATCTTCTTATGGTTTTGGCTTCATGACCTTCCAAGAGGAAGAAGCATAAGTTGATGTATCTATCTTTTGTCCTTAAAACATGCTTCTTCAAGCTTGCATCGACGGTCATCATATTCTGTTTTCTTTTTTTTTTTGCCCTTCCAAGCCAATAGTGGGCACCTTCTTCCCTTGAACCAAAATTTTGACATCTCCTTTTCGTTCTTCAAGAAGACTTGGTTTTCATGATTTATTAGATATGTTTCTAAATCAACAAATCAATCACCATTTTTAATTGAAAAGTCCTCGAATTGGAGCAATTCGCCTAGTCTCATCATCATTGATGGTCATGCTAGAAATTGAGGGATTAGTCTGACCAACTTATGATTGGTTAGACTTGGGATTAACCTGGAAATTAAAGCTTAATAGTTCAAAGAGGAGAGGCAAGGGGGAGGGTGGGGAGTGGGGGAGATAGACCAGACAAGCCAAAAGATAATTTACTTCTACTCAAGATGAATATTATTTGCTTTTTTTACTAGTTGATGGGACCTGTATTAGTTTGATCTTGTTGTAGGCTCTTGTACAATGTTGGGTCTTTCCATAATTTATGCATATTGTTAGTCCCTATTACCTTATCTATGTTGTAATTGTGTAGCTGCATTTGCATGAAAGCATGATGGGCCTTTTGCCAGCAATAACCTGTGTCACTGGTGCCATCAGATCTGTCGTACTTAAATAAGTAGTTAATGTTCTCAAATTTTGATGGATCACAGGGGAGGGGCAGTCCAAATTTTTGGCACAAAGCATCATCATGACAAATGGCTGAAGGCTGCTGAGAAATTTCAGGTTATGGGCTGTATTGCGATGACCGAGTTGGGGCATGGAAGTAATGTATGTTTCCGTATCTTAGTTGAAGTTGTTTATTGGAACTTGGAACATTTATTTTTGTTGTTTCTGTTATTACATCTTTACACTTGAAATCTCTTAAATATTTCAAGGTCAGAGGACTTGAGACTATCGCGACTTATGATGCAAACACAGGAGAGTTTGTGATAAACACTCCCTGTGAATCAGCACAGAAGTATTGGATTGGAGGAGCTGCTAATGTAAGAAAAATTTTCTTATAAATTATATATGTTGATGGTAGATCATGACGCGGTCTATGGTCACAAGAAACTTCTATTGCACATGTTGTATACGACTTCCATATTAGTTATATTGTACACAATGCTATATGTAGCTCCATCTTGCACTGAACTTGTAACTCGTCTGTGTCTCAGGATGCAACACATGCAGTAATCTTCTCTCAGCTCCTTATAAATGGGACCAACCAAGGGGTGCATGTATTTATAGCACAAATCAGAGATGCAGAAGGAAATGTTTGTCCCAATGTTCGCGTTGCGGATTGTGGTCATAAAATTGGCTTGAATGGTGTTGATAATGGCCGGATCTGGTGAGGGCATTGGTTTTCGATGCTAGAGTTTGTTATTATTCTTCAGAATTGCCATTTGATGCATTTGTTATTACTTCTGCAGGTTTGATAATTTCAGAGTCCCTCGGGAGAACTTGCTAAACTCAGTTGCTGACGTATTGCCCGATGGGCGATATGTGAGCCCAATAAAAGACCCAGATCAGGTTCCTAAAGTCGCTAAGATCAGCATATTTGTTTATCCCAGTTTGTTTAAATTATGCAATCACATTTTTGTTAAATTCTGTCAAGATAGTATATGATGATTTCAATTGAAGAATCTTCTTGGCATTTCCTGTTGTCTGCCTGAATAATATACATGTGAGCCCAATAAAAGACCCAGATCAGGTTCCTAAAGTCACTAAGATCAGCATATTTGTTTATCCCAGTTTGTTTAAATTATGCAATCACATTTATGTCAATTCTGTTAAGATAGTATATGATGATTTCAATTGAAGAATCTTCTTGGCATTTCCTGTTGTCTGCCTGAATAATATACATTTGTATTGCAGAGGTTCGCAGCTCTTCTTGCTCCACTATCATCTGGGCGTGTGAATATTGCAGCGCTTGCTGTTTATATATCAAAGGTATCTTGCACTTGCTTTCGATGCTCAATATGCTTTTCAGCTTGTTAATAATTATAATGTGTCATGGAAATTGAGCAAATTTGTTTGGTAATTCATTTTTGAACTGTTATCAGGTGGGTTTATCAATTGCTGTGAGATATGCTTTGACAAGGCGGGCTTTTTCCATATCAGCTAATGGTCCTGAAGTTCTGTTGCTGGACTATCCTTCTCATCAACGGCGCCTCTTACCTCTGATTGCAAAGACGTAATTGCGCTAATTATCTCGATCATAAATTTTAATTTGATTAATCATGCCTAATCTTTTCAGATTTTCAAATCGACTGACTACCTGGGTAAAAATTATTCTCTTATGTTTTGTTTTGCTTTTTCCTCCCTGTCTGCAGTTGCGCTATGAGTTCCGCAACCAACTTTTTGAAAAGATTATTCACTAAGAGGACTTCAGAAAGCAACAAGAGTATTCACATATACTGCAGTGCTTTCAAAGCTACACTCTCATGGCATACCATGAGAGCACTTCAGGTTCATGCATCTTAGCTGAAATGTTTCATTTTTGTTGTCAAGGATTCTTTCTTCTCAGTTAATACGTTTTTCAGGAGTGTCGTGAAGCCTGCGGTGGCCAAGGCTTGAAAACAGAGAACCGTATTGGTATCTTAAAAGGTGAATATGATGTTCAGTCTACCTTTGAGGGAGACAACAACGTATTGATGCAACAGGTACCGTGCAATTGTTTCTTTGATGGGATCTTTATTAGACGAGAGCACATTGAGATAAGATTAAGTACACATGAACCAGGTGAGCAAAGCACTTCTTGCAGAATATATAGCAGCACATAAGAGGAAGAGTCCATTCAAAGGCTTGGGATTGGAACACATGAATGATCCTTGCCCTGTCATTCCATCTAATTTAAATAGCTGTACCCTTAGAAGCAGCAAGTTCCAGGTAACAAGTTAGCTTCATTTTTTCTACCTCACTTTATCAACTTTTAAGCTGGAGATATATAATCGTTTCAATCGTTCAGCTCGGCCTGTTCTGCTTGAGGGAAAGAGATTTGTTTGGTCGATATGCTAATGAAGTGTCTCAGTATCAAGCTCAGGGAGAAACCAAAGAAAAAGCAGTTCTCCTGGTAGACACTCGGCACCTGAATTATTTTGTTCCTTTCATCGTGTTCCTTTTGTTAATACTATTGAACTTGTTGAATGTATCAGAGCTATCAACTTGCTGGCGATTTGGCAAGGGCCTTCACTGAACGCTCAATACTGCAAATTTTCATTGATGTTGAGATGGCCCAGCCTGCTGGACCACTAAAGGTATATATGCAATATATATATATACCTTTTGTACCGAGTTTCTCGGGTAAATTTATGCATCATCATTTTATAATATAAATCTCTTTGCAGGATATATTAGGGTTATTGAGATCGATGTATGCCTTGATCTGCACGGAAGAAGATGCATCTTTTCTTCGTTATGGGTACTTATCGCTTGACAGTGCTGCTGTTGCAAGGAAAGAAGTCATGAAGCTGTGTAGTGAGTTGAGGCCGCATGCACTTTCTGTGGTCAGCTCCTTCGGGATCCCTGACGCCTTCCTGAGCCCCATTGCTTTCGACTGGATTCAAGCCAATTCTTGGTCTTCCCTAAACGAGGAATAAGATTGCAGTCATCGGTTTCGCAGATCTCATCCTCCTCTTGTAGCATAAACTGGCAATAATCTAGGGATGACTAGAACCAATAAATTCATAGTAACTCAAGCATATGTGGGCTTGCAAAAGGGAGAAAGGTATGTGAAAACTTTATTTTTAAATATTTTTAACATATTATTCAGCTATTTGAATGGATGGTTGATGTTTTCTTTCGGCATCTAAATATTGGTTAAGGAAACCCTGATGCTAAAGAAAGTGATTAATCTGTATTTGGCAACTATATAGTTTTTTATTGGAGCATTGGTTTAGATTCTTTCTGAAGTATATATGTCTTTAAGATGTTTTTGATGATATTAACATAAGTATCATATTCCTTACTAGTTTTCATCCTAATGAGAAGATCATTTATATCTTGTTGTCATGAAAGAACGGGGTTGAACAAGAGCAACTAATCCTGTCTTTCTAATACCTCGATATGAGTTAAAACTTAAATGAATTTATGAGCGTGAGTCAGAATCTAATTTAGACTCAACAAATTAATATTGATGAGGACAATAATGACGATAAGACTCGGGTTGAGCTGCCCCAGATGACGCCTCACGCCTCGGTTGACCCGACAGCACCTGGTCAAACGGATCGGAACGTCGGCCGAGGCACATTAACGTCCTGCTCAGGTCTGATCCTTCACGCCACGCCAACACCGCTGTCAAACGTTGCCAGGAGTACGATCTTGCTCCCTGCAAAACAGGCACATCAGGAACAATAAGCTGCTCTATAAAAACCCCGCGCTAGGGGAGAAAAAGAAAAGGAAAAAAGGAAGACAAAACACCACTCACTGACTTGATCGTCGGAGAGGTCGGGCCGAGCTTCCAACCTGACTTTGGTGCAGGTACGAAGACGGAGCTGTTTCTTCCCAACGTCGCGGAGAGGAACCGTTCCTCGTAGGACGCCCCGACGAGTCCCGACGTGACCCGATTCCCGCGACCGGCCACATCGACAACCCCTGAGGGACTCCGAGCAAGATCCCTGCCCATTCGAATTCGAACCAAATCGTGTCCGTCCCGAGGCCACGGGATAAAGTTGTTTACACTAACAAATATATTAGTTATTTCATTGATGACAAATCGTGATAAATGATATTAGAGTCGGTCTAACAACTCAAGTAAGAAAATATTACCCATGAACTTCGGGCGAGTTTATGTTTAAGTATTTTTTATCAGTGGATTGATAGCGGATAATGACATAAGCATACCTTATCTCAGGAAGCTCTCTGTTCCTGAGTGATGATTAATTATACAACTTAAATCAAGAAGAAAACAACAGCTTGGATTCAATGATCTCAAGTTCATGCATAACCCTCTTGAAAATGCTCACTTCATCTCCCCCTCCCTTTCTTCTGTGTGTCAAGAGTTGACCACGCACCAACAGACAAACAGTTGGTCCAACCAACCCCATCGGCAGCTCCCCTGTGTGGTTCCATCCAGGGTTCAGACTTTTCCACCAATGAAAAGAGAGTTGACTCCATCGGTCAACGCGCGCAAGCGTGGGAAGACCCTGAACCCTGCCGGTTTCGGAACATCAGCTCCCCGACGTTGTCTCATTCCAACAGTCGACCGAGTACCCTCCTCCGTACCGGTGTTGTGACGATGGATTTGAGATGACTGACACAAAGCCGGTGGGTGAGTCGTCCCGCTAATGTGTCCTGCTGTTTCCCTGTGGCTCATTGTCATTGGCTTGTGGATGAGAGCCACACAATTGATGGAGCGGCTGCAGCGGTCGAGATAATCCCCGGATTCTCTGTCCGCCGATGGCTTGGAATCATTTGTATTGTTCTGAGAGAGGAAGGAAAACGGAGGGATGATGTCTTCTGTCTCGTGGTATCTCTCTCTTCTTCGTTTCTGCACCGGACAAACAGAGAGAGAGAGAGAAAGATGGGTGATGAGACATTGAAGACCTACATTTGCTGAGACAAATACAAATTTAATAGCCATAAAAGCTTTGTAGAAAGATAGAAACATCTGTATGTGGATGAGAAATGGCACAACATCGATGCTTGCGATTGCAGACGAAGCACACATCGGTAAACATCGCTGTTGATTGATCATGATTATTGACTCATTTTGTGGGCGGCAAAAAAATGACTTTACCGATACAACAATGCAAAGAATTAATAATAAGGGTATAAATTTCAAAATAATTAATATTAATTTCACATGATTTGGTACTTATTGTCTATTTAAATGGATAAGAAAAAAATGTGTATTCATATAATATATATATATATATATATATATATATATA
>LVTN01001034.1:53787-93967 GCA_001649415.1 Musa itinerans
ATATATATGACTTCACATAAGTTTCTGTAAAGGCATTCAGAAGAGTCACGAATGCAGAGGAAGATTTAGATAATAGAAAATAATGATTTGTTCTAAGGTTTATCTGAAAGATATGAATCCAAGTCTTCATAGGCTTCCTCATTGAGTCCTGCTATAAAAGTGGAAAGAACACTAGAAAGATGAGCCTTATTAAACTTGAGGACAAGAAAGCTTGAAACAGATCTATGTAAAAAGGGAAGGAATCACGGGCTAAAAACAGAGACACAGAGAGAGAGAGAGAGAGAGAGAGAGAGAGAGAGAGAAGTTGGATCTTATCTTTTAGCCGTACTTTCTTTGTAAGGTTGCTCACAAAAAGTTGCAGCTTTATCTGCTTTCCATGTCACTCAAGGGTGTGTGTATGTGGTGGGGTAGGTGGACTGGACGCCGGAGCTGCACCGGCGATTTGTTCAGGCGGTGGAGCAGCTGGGGATCGACAAAGCAGTGCCCTCAAGGATTTTAGAGCTGATGGGAATCGACTGCCTCACTCGGCACAACATTGCCAGCCATCTGCAAGTACTACTACTTCTGTTTCCCACCTAAATCTCTCTTCTTTCTTGTTCAGGGAAAAAAGGAAGATTAAGCCTGTGGCATCCATCTGAGAATGCTACGTATGTTTGTCTGTGTTCCTTCTTGTCCTTGTCTTCCCAGTGGAATCAATAATGCAATCATGTCATGTACTTTTGCTCTCTCCTGAAACGCTGGGAAGAACAAACACATGCTTTCAATATTCTTTCCCATGCATCTCATCTAGCTTTGCATCATTCTCTTCCTTTTGATGGATTGAGTAACCCATTCATGGCAGAGAGATCTACTCCTATACTATTTCTTTGCAGTGCAGCCATGGCATCATCCAATGGCAAGCGTGAATAGAGTACCACTTACAAGGAGACTTTTACTTGGGTGCAGAAGTATCGATCGCACCGGAAGAGTTTGCTTGCGAGGCAGGCGGAGGCAGCGAGCTGGAGTCAGCGCCGGCAGATGTACGCGGCAGGCACGGGCGCGAAGAGGGGCGCCAACCCGTGGCTCGCCCCTACCGTCGTCCTCCCTCCTCCTCCAGCCCAGGCTTTTAGGCCTCTGCATGTCTGGGGCCACCCTGCCGCGGCGGAACCACCGTTGGTCCACATGTGGCCTTTTCCGCCACCGCCTGACCCCCCTAATTGGCACCACCATTTCCAAAGGGTACACACACCTCTCTCTCTCTCTCGCTCTCGCTCTCTCTTGGCGAGTCTTTAAGTACTGTTTCAGCTTTCTCCATGCAGGGAAGTAGAGAAGGATGGGTCGCCATGACGCAGGGAACTCCTTGCTTGCCTCAGCCAATGGCGGCAGCGGTAATCCACACTTGGCTTTGCGGCAGTCCGATGATGACCTTCACCTGATATAATAAGTGTGATGACAAATCTATTAATGTTGCAGGGGTTTGCGGCTCCACATCTCGCCGGCGTTGTTCCACATACCATGTACAGACCAGTTCCTCCTCCTCCTCCTCCTCCCATGTCGAAGCAGCAGGAATCCGCCTCACAGCTTCGGCTTGATGCTGCTCATCCTGTGAGTCATCCTCTCTTAAAACTTAAATTCTGTCATAGGTTTTTCCGTAAGAAATGATTTCTACTGCAGTGTTTTTCTATGCACAAACTTTCAGAGCTCATCTGCTGGCTTCAATTTTAGATCCAATTAAAGAGTATCCAAACCCAATTAAAACAAGTTGGATCGGCATAAAGTTCCAATTAGAAACCAAGATATTGTTCTCGATCGTCTCTAGTATTTCTGACATAAAAGTTTTCTCTGTCTGTTCACTGCTTCAGACAG
Organism: Musa itinerans; assembly: GCA_001649415.1. Taxonomy (NCBI): domain Eukaryota; kingdom Viridiplantae; phylum Streptophyta; class Magnoliopsida; order Zingiberales; family Musaceae; genus Musa; species Musa itinerans. Next base: position 55,633 of record LVTN01001034.1, read on the forward strand.
AAGAACGCATTGATGCAGCTATCGGAGATGTTTTGGCCAAGCCATGGCTGCCAATGCCACTGAGACTGAAGCCTCCTTCGCTAGACAGTGTGTTGGAAGAGCTACAGAAGCAAGGGGTATCAAAAGTGCCACCTGCTTCTGGTTGATCTCGCCACAAAACTAAAGAAGAAGAGAAGTCATCTGTCGACACCTCATATTCTAGTTTGCATTCTTACAGACTAATTCTTTTCTTCTTCCTTTGAAATCAAATTACCACAGCAATTGCATATGCTATGTTGTATCTTTTAAAACTTATTGATTTGATTATTAGATATAAGCTTATTATGAAGAGAGAAATTTTCTTTTGTAGATGATGGTAGTGCACTGAGCAAAAAGAAAGATAATAAACCTGCCGTGGTATGTTCGTCACAGCAACAAAAACAAATGTTGATCAGCTGCACCTGAAACAGAGAACTGACATCGAGTTGAAAGTGAAACTGCTAGAATTGGACACAGAAAATAAGTGTGTTAATTAACTATTTCATGATCAAAGAAAAAGGAAGTACATATGAGGAAGGAAAAGAAGTCGATCATGCATACACCAGACAGAGAACTGATATCTAAAAATAAGATTGGGTTTAGAGTAGCAAACCATTGGTAACTTTAAACGACACGACTCCTTCACACCATCAGAACAGGAAGAGAAACCAAAAATAGTTTTTTGGTTGATTTTGGTCGATGAATTCCTTTACCCAATCGCCACACGAATTGAGAAGCAGCTTCTGCTGCATGTGATGCAGACCCAAAGGAACCTTCGCACCAACACGAGAGTTAAAAGTTGAAACAAACAAACCATATCATAGAATAGTTCCTCAATATTTGAAGCATCGGTTGCAAATCTAGCATCAAGCACTTCACTGGTATGAAAACTTGTGTTTTGTCCTGGTGTTTCAAATCAACAGAGGTACAAAAGCTGCAGCACCTTCATCACCAGGCTTGAGTGTATTCACACACCTAGCTCGCAACCAGTCCTCATATATTGACGACCAAATCTGTTGCTAGGAGAATCAAAGTATGATTTATGGCCAGCCTCTTAATCTATACCTGCAGAGAATGCCAAATGTATTTTGCATTAACCATCTGTCACTCACAAGAAGTTTCAAGATTTAATTATAGTATAATTTCTACAATATATATTCATTCATATATGCATGCATGTATATCAAAATTAAGGTTTCAAATACCATATAGATTGATACATCTTCATAGAAATTTACTGATCCCACAAGGATCGATACCGGACCACATAGCTTGACATTGTTTCTTCATTACTTTTCAGTTATCTTGGACTTCAACATGGCATCTGGAGTACCGATATCACCCCAGTCAAACAAGATATTGAGACTTGTACCGCACTGAGATTCTAAACTTGAAGACTTTCTTACTTCCCAATTTCATCACTTAGGTACTGTTGAGCATGGCCTCATGGGTCAGTGCAGAGGAATAAAAAAGTAACCTTCCATATCCGTTGGCCAATGCATCAAATTCAAAAAATTGACGGTGTCAATAAAACTAGTACACAAATTGTTTATCTTCAGAGCTGTTTCAGAGCAATTTCAGAGCTGTTTATCTTCATCTATATATCTTAAACCGCATGTATAAGAAAAGAAATCCAAGCTGACTGGGAGATTCTAGACTTATGGACCAAGTAAAGACCTTATAACACAATATGAAGTCAGAAGGTCAGTGTACTTAACCTAACCCTTGTACAAGTAGAAAGACGATTCCATGACTCTATGTATCCTAGTTCAACTCTACGTATACAAAGGAATTTCACAAAAAGTTTCTTGAATGATTTTAGCAAGAAAGTAAGTTATCGTACATACTGAGCATAACTGGATTACTTTGTCTTGCAGGATCTACTCAATCGAGCTGCATCATATACGACTTTTTTCAGATACCACTGTTCCTTTCTGCTTCTCTTCTTCCTTGCTCTCTTTACCACTTTCGTCTTCCCCTACACGTCGTTCATGGCGATAGCAAAGCATCACTAAAAAGATAAATGCTGCATAAAGAATTGACTTAGTGTCAGTAATGGAAAATCTTCTCAAAGCTTATCAACTTCATATAATACCCTCTTGCTTATTTAAAATTCTAAAAAATATTTGTTAGATAAACCAAGAATAGCCTATGCCCACTGGAATTTGATTAAATCATGCAATTAGAAATACTACCATAATGAAAATTTTCTTTTCTTCTCTCTGGAAGATTACTGCACCATCAAAAGGAAGAGTCGGAAGATGATATATATGTTTAAAGCCAAGACATAACAGATGGAAGTATTAAGATCAGCAAAATTCAAAATAAATTCTTACTAGTGTAGATATTGCATAATGAAACCTCCAAGGGAAACTTTTTCTTTTGAACTCTAGGATGAGCTTATCAAATATTAGATGTCACCAACTTGTAAATATACCTTTGCTTCAAACCAAAACTTCCAAAATAGTTGCCAAACTATTTTTCAGTAATAAAAAGGTATGATATGTGCAACCAAATTTTATGAATTTATTGAAATCAGTATCGATGCTAGGATGCAATCAATATATGCTTATACAGCAAAAAAAATCTTTTTAGCTGCAGTTTCATTCAAATTACCTGTAAAGATGCGTGTCCTTAAACTAAACACGTTCCAGAAAATTGTGGCTGCTGATGCGGCAACTAATCTCTTGAAACGGCAAGATATCCATGATTCTTGAACCCAGTGCATTGCATTCTCAGCTGAGTAATGAAGCATCCCAGACATACGATCCAAGAAGAAAGCTTGAGAACCCATCTTTGACAATCGTCATAATTAATATGATAATAATTACTATTGAAATATGGTCCCAGTATTATGGTTTATACTATAATGTCAGTACCTGTTCTATGTATCTGCTGTGAGTAGGAAAGGTAGAGTTTGGGTACAGTGAAGCTCACAAAAAAGCCTGCACAGATGCACAAAATCAGTCTTACATAGAGTCACAGAATGACTAGTAGCATTTTACCAAATGTGAAAGGGAGAACAATATCTTATTAATCTATACCAGTTACCAGGAGCCTCCACAAGGTTATCAGGTGGCCGTAGTTGGCCCCAAACAAGAGAATTGGTGCCACCTGACATAGTAAGTGAAAATACATGAGTTGAGAAGTCTCCAAAGCCTCACTGTTGAACAGGAATAGATGAACCAAGTCCGAAATTTGCCTTAAGAGTTATCGATGCATCGCCAGAGAATACATCCTGGATATTGGTTAGAGCTTCATTGACAACAGGCAAAACAATCCGAGCGGCATGAAGGATGTCATCTTCTGTCAATTGCAATTTCCATCTCGAGTTGTGTTGCTTCCTGCCAATATTCCAAATCATTCATTCAATTTCTCAAACATAGGCTGAATAGACAAAAACAATCACCTTCGAGTGACCGTATTCTTGACGAAGGCTGTGCCCAAAACCAACAGACCCATGTGAGACATGGCCGAAATGATGCTGCAAAGATCAAATCCACAAAGAGACAATACATGATCCACAGTATGATGGAATATGCCTTCTTAAGGAGATAATTATGAGGATTAGACGTACCTGAAGCTCGATTCCCTTGAAAAACAAGAGGATAAGAAGAACGTCGAACCAAACCCAAACAACAAGGTCGATTTTGCTACATTTTTCCACATAATCAAATCGATGATCTGCTCCAACGAAGCACGTCGATCGTTCACGGCGATTTCTGCACCTCAAGATTCCAAAACGATTTGATTAGCATCGGAACACACAGAAAATGGATTACTATCTCGAGAATCGACACGTCAAAGTGCACGCAATCAGATTTCAAGAACACAAGGACGAGAAGGTGGAACGACGCGGCACACCTGAAGGCGGCGGAGGGTTGGACGAGAGCACGAGAGACGCCGATGTCTGCTTCTCGGCGGAAGCGCCCCTGTGATTGACCCGCTTCCTCTTCCTTATCCTATCAAGATCATCGTCGGGAGGACCGATCTCCTCCCGCGCCTCCTCCGGTTTTCGACGAGTCCTCCGAGTATTCCTCGAGGCCACCGCAACGGCTCTACTCCTCGCTTTCCTAGGCGGCGCCTCATCCGGGCGCGCTTCGACGATCTCTTCGACGACGACCGGTCTCCTCCTCGTCCTCCGTCGGGGCGATGTCGACGGCGGCGGAGCGGAAGGCGGTGATGAGTCCATTGGAGCGTAGCAGGGCAAGACTGCAGCCTTTGGGAACGAGGCGGCAATTCACCACTAATTCTTAAAGTTTGGGCAAATTCCAATTGGATATCTCAAGTTTAATTTGTGCCAATTAATTTTTTGAATTTTAATAAAAAATATAAATGATATGAACATATCATCCAATTTATTTTAGAAAATATAATACATAAAATTTCTTTTTCTTGATTTGCCAATAGTATGACAGATGATTAATGTCAAGTTGGCTAGTAAGGACTAGGATTAATTTTCTCCAAATTTTACGAATGAAAGCTGATGAAATGGTAACTAAAATATCTAGTTAGAATCCACACTTGAGACTTCAAAATTAACGAGCTAATTATATGTATATTTTTAATATTTTAATTTCTACGCTTTAAAAAGTTACTCTAGATTAGTTAAGAAAGTAAAATATCTAGTTTTATTTATCTTAACATTATCGATTTTACTAATAGAAATATGAAAACAAATAACAAAATTCTTTTTGAATGTTTCAATTGGTAGTGATGGACAGTGACACTGCTAAGAGATACATGTGGCTATTATGGATGAGAAGAATGACGACAAAATATGAAAGTCGCTGGGCAATTACGTTGATGATGGATATGATGTTGTACTTAATGTCATTTTGGGACCCATATTTTTCTAGCATCCTCGGATACGTCCATTGAGAGCTTAACAACTGCTCACATGCTAGCCTTCAAGAGCTTCCTTTATGGTCGACCACAATCATGACGAATAAAACTCTTTCAACGAGCCCTCATCCCTCTTTTTTCATGCCCATACTAGAATTGACACAACAACGAGGGGAGCAATAGAAGCTCCAACAACCCTAGCTTCAGGTCGAGCGATCTGCCCAATAGGTCAGTAGTGAGGTGGCCACCATATGCATCAACGCCGATGTAGTTGTCAAGCGATGAAAAAGCCACTTGGTATTTGTATCGGTGCCCTTTTGTCGCTCGACAAGTGCATCGGTGTCAACGTAGATGATGGTGGTCACTGCAAAGTCTACGATGAAGATGGTGGTCGCCTTGTCATTGACCCATTGGGCAGATCTCTCAACCTGAAGTTGGGGTTGATAGAGCTCCTACCACCCCGCCCACTGCCATGTTAATTCCGGCATGGGCATGAGAAAGCAGAGATGGGGGGCTCGTTGGAGGAGCTTTATTTATCGTAATTGTTGTCGACCAGGAAAGGAAACTCTAAAAGGCTGACATGCAAGCAGTTATCGAGCTCTCGACAAACATATCTGATGACAGTAGAAAAATATGGGTCTTGAAATTTGATGTTGAGTACGTCATCATACCAGTTGTCGACGTAATTACCGAGCAACCCTTATTTGTTGTTGTTGTTCTCCTCATCCATAATAGCTACTCGTGATCCTCAATGGTGCCATTGTTCGTTAGTACCAACACTACTGGCCACCACCAACTAAGATATTAAAAATATTTTTTTATATTTTATTTTTATGTTTTCGTTAGTAAAACCGATAATATTAGGATAAATAGATATAGATATTTCATTTTCATAACCATAGGGATAAAGATGTCAATATAAAATTTTAAAATGTAAGAACCAAGATACTAAAAATATCTAACTACATTCCCAAAAATTGAAATGTATAAATATGAGGATGAGATTTGAACAATGAAAGTTTAAGAATGAATCAAGGCAACTTCTACTCGTGGAGATCAATCATTTCTCTACCAATTGGGCTAGGAAACGTAAAATGTTGGGGCCCTTAAGAAGTATTTCAATTTTAATTATAATTTTGCTTGTTACTAGAATGTTAATTTTGAGAGCAGAAACAATTTATTTCAGGAATCCTCCCTATATGATATAAATTGATCATTTCCCTCATGAAAGGATCAACCTCTCATTCTTAAATTTTCCTATACATGGGAGCATATAATGATGGATGAAAAGAGAATTCATCTGATCAACAATAATTTTCAATATTTCTATAATTCAGAAGGAACTGTTTGGAAGCTAAGACTATACCTATAAATTTCATGCATACTGAAAGACTCGCATAGCAAATAATTTTGAAAGTATCATAATACCATATTCTAAATTTTTACAAAGCAGTTGAATCAGATAAAATACAGGTTTTGAAGGAAAAAAAATATACAGAAACCATAAGAAGAAACAGTGATATAAACATGAAACCTACATAGATGAATATGTGGGAAAGCATACACATTTTTTTTCCTTTGGCATAAAAAGGCGCCAGAGTGTTCAATTATCTGTGCTCCATTGATATTTGATGCTGCTCGCTGCTCAGAACAGTTTAAATGAATAGGAGCTATAAGAAAATCCCTCTCAGAGAGCAGAGATAGAAGAAAGAAATGATTCACTTCCTCTAGAAACTAATCTGGCCTGAAATGTTTGGTTATTCGACATCCGCCTCATGAATCTAGTAAAGCGATTCCAGTTATGAGAGTCGAATAGGTTTCTGTTCATTCTGACATAGTTAAAAGACAATGAAGTCTCATAAGCACCGCCATAGTAAAGCCTGGAGTTATAAATAACCTGATTCAGAGATGCTTCATCCAGCCTAGCAAAAGAGTTTTCACCGGTAAGTGGCAGGTTGCACATCCTAGCAGCACAAAGAAGCTGTCTGAGAAATGTTTCTGGACTGCTCCTTGAATTATTATTTTCCTCAGAATCTAGCAAATCGAAACATGTGCAGCACAGCGTCATTCTATGCCGAGCGAACATGCGGAGTATTGGAAGATAACCATCTCTAATGACAGTATTGTAGTAACCAGTTGTGGTTGCTTCAGTGGGATGTGAGTTTGTGCCATAGTGCCAGTGCATATCACCAACTTTTGCAGAAATCTTAACACCAGTACCCAAGAAAATTGCACCAGTCGTTATGCATAACCTCTCACCATGATGAAGAAGCAAACCCGAGTACCACTCGAGGAAAAATGGGCCATAAGGTGTGTTCCAAGATCCATCACTTCTGAAGAAACCTGTTTCCACAGGGTTCTTCAGAAAGTCACTAGCATCAAGAGGGGCACCATATCCCCACACACGCATGCCAATATTTTGTGCACAAGCACTGAGTGATGCCAGCATGTACTGTTAATAGAAAAGATAAGTCATCACAAAATCATATCCCTGACATCAGTATGAAAAACATTGATGTACATATGCAACAAATATTGAATACTAGCCTTAATGAAAACTGAATCTGCTCTCTGACCTTATCATAACACTGAAATTCTCCAAGTTCAGCTGCAGTGCTTGCTCGTATCAGCTTCTCAGTGGGGCAAAAAGGATACGTAAGTTCGCCTGCAGGACCCATTCCAACTTGAATTTCCTGCGAAGCACAGAAATAAGTTGAGCTGAACTATAAATCTATTGAGAAAATGTCTAGAAGTAAGCACATACAATTCAATGTTGGAACCTTACTGTTACTACAACTCCTAGGAAGTCCTTGAAAGTATCCCTGAAACTCCTCATAAAATCTGAATAAGCCTGGATTGGAGATCGTCCCCTTAGAACGGGAAGAACATCACATCCCAAAGAAATATATTCCTTGTTCCTTCTACCAAACCTGTCAGAGAAAGCCAAATCTGGCTCTTTGTCCATTTCTTTAAGCACCCATTGTGGGAGAGGTATCCTTTATAAAAAAACAAGTTTTAGTAATTTAACAGAAAATAAGGTTGATTTTGATTAGAAAATTTGTACAAATGCTAATTAACAACAGATTCATCAGAATCTTTGAAGAAAATACAGCCACACTGTCACGAACGGTCGTCGCGCACCCGCAACAACTCCGTTCAACGAACCGTTCGTCGCTCACACCCGCATGTACAGCTGCTTAACAGCATGTTTTCTCTTGGTTTTGGGTCATTTTGCTTGTAAATATGTAAGTTTGAACAAGTTGCAGCGTTACGAAGCGACCGCTCACCGAACCGAGCAAAACAGCCCAAAACAGCTCCGTTTTCGCGTGCCATGGGCTCGCACGGAGAACTATCACCCATCACCAAAATGTCAGCCATCTCAGCCCCTTTGAACCCCCCGGGTGGCACAGCATTGGATGGGGCTTCGGTTATATACCGGGCGTTGAACACTCTTTCGCAAGTTCGCACGTGGCCTTTACGGGAACTTGTCTTCGCGCCCGGGACCAGGTGAGCGGCTGTTTGTGGGCTTGCAGCTGTCCCATGCTTCGCTCTTCGTCCGCCGCTCGCTGCTCGCTCGCGCGGCCCAAAATGGCCTGTTTTGGCCCGTTTTTTGGCTGTTTTGGCCTGTTTTTGGGCTGTTCTGGCGTGCTGCGGTGACGGAGGTGAGCGGAGCAAAACGTCGGCCATCTCAGCACCCTGGAACCCCCCGGGTGGCACAGGGCTGGATGGGGCTTTCGTATAGCAGGTAAGGTGCTGTCCCATGCTTCGCTCTTCGTCCGCCGCTCGCTGCTCGCTCGCGCGGCCCAAAATGGCCTGTTTTGGCCCGTTTTTTGGCTGTTTTGGCCTGTTTTTGGGCTGTTCTGGCGTGCTGCGGTGACGGAGGTGAGCGGAGCAAAACGTCGGCCATCTCAGCACCCTGGAACCCCCCGGGTGGCACAGGGCTGGATGGGGCTTTCGTATAGCAGGGAAGGTGCTGTCCCATGCTTCGCTCTTCGTCCGCCGCTCGCTGCTCGCTCGCGCGGCCCAAAATGGCCTGTTTTGGCCCGTTTTTGGGCTGTTTTTGCCTGTTTTTGGGCTGTTCTGGCGTGCTGCGGTGACGGAGGTGAGCGGAGCAAAACGTCAGCCATCTCATCACCCTGGAACCCCCCGGGTGGCACAGGGCTGGATGGGGCTTTCGTATAGCAGGGAAGGTGCTGTCCCATGCTTCGCTCTTCGTCCGCCGCTCGCTGCTCGCTCGCGCGGCCCAAAATGGCCTGTTTTGGCCCGTTTTTGGGCTGTTTTTGCCTGTTTTTGGGCTGTTCTGGCGTGCTGCGGTGACGGAGGTGAGCGGAGCAAAACGTCAGCCATCTCATCACCCTGGAACCCCCCGGGTGGCACAGGGCTGGATGGGGCTTTCGTATAGCAGGGAAGGTGCTGTCCCATGCTTCGCTCTTCGTCCGCCGCTCGCTGCTCGCTCGCGCGGCCCAAAATGGCCTGTTTTGGCCCGTTTTTGGGCTGTTTTTGCCTGTTTTTGGGCTGTTCTGGCGTGCTGCGGTGACGGAGGTGAGCGGAGCAAAACGTCAGCCATCTCATCACCCTGGAACCCCCCGGGTGGCACAGGGCTGGATGGGGCTTTCGTATAGCAGGTAAGGTGCTGTCCCATGCTTCGCTCTTCGTCCGCCGCTCGCTGCTCGCTCGCGCGGCCCAAAATGGCCTGTTTTGGCCCGTTTTTTGGCTGTTTTGGCCTGTTTTTGGGCTGTTCTGGCGTGCTGCGGTGACGGAGGTGAGCGGAGCAAAACGTCGGCCATCTCAGCACCCTGGAACCCCCCGGGTGGCACAGGGCTGGATGGGGCTTTCGTATAGCAGGTAAGGTGCTGTCCCATGCTTCGCTCTTCGTCCGCCGCTCGCTGCTCGCTCGCGCGGCCCAAAATGGCCTGTTTTGGCCCGTTTTTTGGCTGTTTTGGCCTGTTTTTGGGCTGTTCTGGCGTGCTGCGGTGACGGAGGTGAGCGGAGCAAAACGTCGGCCATCTCAGCACCCTGGAACCCCCCGGGTGGCACAGGGCTGGATGGGGCTTTCGTATAGCAGGGAAGGTGCTGTCCCATGCTTCGCTCTTCGTCCGCCGCTCGCTGCTCGCTCGCGCGGCCCAAAATGGCCTGTTTTGGCCCGTTTTTGGGCTGTTTTTGCCTGTTTTTGGGCTGTTCTGGCGTGCTGCGGTGACGGAGGTGAGCGGAGCAAAACGTCAGCCATCTCATCACCCTGGAACCCCCCGGGTGGCACAGGGCTGGATGGGGCTTTCGTATAGCAGGGAAGGTGCTGTCCCATGCTTCGCTCTTCGTCCGCCGCTCGCTGCTCGCTCGCGCGGCCCAAAATGGCCTGTTTTGGCCCGTTTTTGGGCTGTTTTTGCCTGTTTTTGGGCTGTTCTGGCGTGCTGCGGTGACGGAGGTGAGCGGAGCAAAACGTCAGCCATCTCATCACCCTGGAACCCCCCGGGTGGCACAGGGCTGGATGGGGCTTTCGTATAGCAGGGAAGGTGCTGTCCCATGCTTCGCTCTTCGTCCGCCGCTCGCTGCTCGCTCGCGCGGCCCAAAATGGCCTGTTTTGGCCCGTTTTTGGGCTGTTTTTGCCTGTTTTTGGGCTGTTCTGGCGTGCTGCGGTGACGGAGGTGAGCGGAGCAAAACGTCAGCCATCTCATCACCCTGGAACCCCCCGGGTGGCACAGGGCTGGATGGGGCTTTCGTATAGCAGGTAAGGTGCTGTCCCATGCTTCGCTCTTCGTCCGCCGCTCGCTGCTCGCTCGCGCGGCCCAAAATGGCCTGTTTTGGCCCGTTTTTTGGCTGTTTTGGCCTGTTTTTGGGCTGTTCTGGCGTGCTGCGGTGACGGAGGTGAGCGGAGCAAAACGTCGGCCATCTCAGCACCCTGGAACCCCCCGGGTGGCACAGGGCTGGATGGGGCTTTCGTATAGCAGGTAAGGTGCTGTCCCATGCTTCGCTCTTCGTCCGCCGCTCGCTGCTCGCTCGCGCGGCCCAAAATGGCCTGTTTTGGCCCGTTTTTTGGCTGTTTTGGCCTGTTTTTGGGCTGTTCTGGCGTGCTGCGGTGACGGAGGTGAGCGGAGCAAAACGTCGGCCATCTCAGCACCCTGGAACCCCCCGGGTGGCACAGGGCTGGATGGGGCTTTCGTATAGCAGGGAAGGTGCTGTCCCATGCTTCGCTCTTCGTCCGCCGCTCGCTGCTCGCTCGCGCGGCCCAAAATGGCCTGTTTTGGCCCGTTTTTGGGCTGTTTTTGCCTGTTTTTGGGCTGTTCTGGCGTGCTGCGGTGACGGAGGTGAGCGGAGCAAAACGTCAGCCATCTCATCACCCTGGAACCCCCCGGGTGGCACAGGGCTGGATGGGGCTTTCGTATAGCAGGGAAGGTGCTGTCCCATGCTTCGCTCTTCGTCCGCCGCTCGCTGCTCGCTCGCGCGGCCCAAAATGGCCTGTTTTGGCCCGTTTTTGGGCTGTTTTTGCCTGTTTTTGGGCTGTTCTGGCGTGCTGCGGTGACGGAGGTGAGCGGAGCAAAACGTCAGCCATCTCATCACCCTGGAACCCCCCGGGTGGCACAGGGCTGGATGGGGCTTTCGTATAGCAGGGAAGGTGCTGTCCCATGCTTCGCTCTTCGTCCGCCGCTCGCTGCTCGCTCGCGCGGCCCAAAATGGCCTGTTTTGGCCCGTTTTTGGGCTGTTTTTGCCTGTTTTTGGGCTGTTCTGGCGTGCTGCGGTGACGGAGGTGAGCGGAGCAAAACGTCAGCCATCTCATCACCCTGGAACCCCCCGGGTGGCACAGGGCTGGATGGGGCTTTCGTATAGCAGGTAAGGTGCTGTCCCATGCTTCGCTCTTCGTCCGCCGCTCGCTGCTCGCTCGCGCGGCCCAAAATGGCCTGTTTTGGCCCGTTTTTTGGCTGTTTTGGCCTGTTTTTGGGCTGTTCTGGCGTGCTGCGGTGACGGAGGTGAGCGGAGCAAAACGTCGGCCATCTCAGCACCCTGGAACCCCCCGGGTGGCACAGGGCTGGATGGGGCTTTCGTATAGCAGGTAAGGTGCTGTCCCATGCTTCGCTCTTCGTCCGCCGCTCGCTGCTCGCTCGCGCGGCCCAAAATGGCCTGTTTTGGCCCGTTTTTTGGCTGTTTTGGCCTGTTTTTGGGCTGTTCTGGCGTGCTGCGGTGACGGAGGTGAGCGGAGCAAAACGTCGGCCATCTCAGCACCCTGGAACCCCCCGGGTGGCACAGGGCTGGATGGGGCTTTCGTATAGCAGGGAAGGTGCTGTCCCATGCTTCGCTCTTCGTCCGCCGCTCGCTGCTCGCTCGCGCGGCCCAAAATGGCCTGTTTTGGCCCGTTTTTGGGCTGTTTTTGCCTGTTTTTGGGCTGTTCTGGCGTGCTGCGGTGACGGAGGTGAGCGGAGCAAAACGTCAGCCATCTCATCACCCTGGAACCCCCCGGGTGGCACAGGGCTGGATGGGGCTTTCGTATAGCAGGGAAGGTGCTGTCCCATGCTTCGCTCTTCGTCCGCCGCTCGCTGCTCGCTCGCGCGGCCCAAAATGGCCTGTTTTGGCCCGTTTTTGGGCTGTTTTTGCCTGTTTTTGGGCTGTTCTGGCGTGCTGCGGTGACGGAGGTGAGCGGAGCAAAACGTCAGCCATCTCATCACCCTGGAACCCCCCGGGTGGCACAGGGCTGGATGGGGCTTTCGTATAGCAGGGAAGGTGCTGTCCCATGCTTCGCTCTTCGTCCGCCGCTCGCTGCTCGCTCGCGCGGCCCAAAATGGCCTGTTTTGGCCCGTTTTTGGGCTGTTTTTGCCTGTTTTTGGGCTGTTCTGGCGTGCTGCGGTGACGGAGGTGAGCGGAGCAAAACGTCAGCCATCTCATCACCCTGGAACCCCCCGGGTGGCACAGGGCTGGATGGGGCTTTCGTATAGCAGGTAAGGTGCTGTCCCATGCTTCGCTCTTCGTCCGCCGCTCGCTGCTCGCTCGCGCGGCCCAAAATGGCCTGTTTTGGCCCGTTTTTTGGCTGTTTTGGCCTGTTTTTGGGCTGTTCTGGCGTGCTGCGGTGACGGAGGTGAGCGGAGCAAAACGTCGGCCATCTCAGCACCCTGGAACCCCCCGGGTGGCACAGGGCTGGATGGGGCTTTCGTATAGCAGGTAAGGTGCTGTCCCATGCTTCGCTCTTCGTCCGCCGCTCGCTGCTCGCTCGCGCGGCCCAAAATGGCCTGTTTTGGCCCGTTTTTTGGCTGTTTTGGCCTGTTTTTGGGCTGTTCTGGCGTGCTGCGGTGACGGAGGTGAGCGGAGCAAAACGTCGGCCATCTCAGCACCCTGGAACCCCCCGGGTGGCACAGGGCTGGATGGGGCTTTCGTATAGCAGGGAAGGTGCTGTCCCATGCTTCGCTCTTCGTCCGCCGCTCGCTGCTCGCTCGCGCGGCCCAAAATGGCCTGTTTTGGCCCGTTTTTGGGCTGTTTTTGCCTGTTTTTGGGCTGTTCTGGCGTGCTGCGGTGACGGAGGTGAGCGGAGCAAAACGTCAGCCATCTCATCACCCTGGAACCCCCCGGGTGGCACAGGGCTGGATGGGGCTTTCGTATAGCAGGGAAGGTGCTGTCCCATGCTTCGCTCTTCGTCCGCCGCTCGCTGCTCGCTCGCGCGGCCCAAAATGGCCTGTTTTGGCCCGTTTTTGGGCTGTTTTTGCCTGTTTTTGGGCTGTTCTGGCGTGCTGCGGTGACGGAGGTGAGCGGAGCAAAACGTCAGCCATCTCATCACCCTGGAACCCCCCGGGTGGCACAGGGCTGGATGGGGCTTTCGTATAGCAGGGAAGGTGCTGTCCCATGCTTCGCTCTTCGTCCGCCGCTCGCTGCTCGCTCGCGCGGCCCAAAATGGCCTGTTTTGGCCCGTTTTTGGGCTGTTTTTGCCTGTTTTTGGGCTGTTCTGGCGTGCTGCGGTGACGGAGGTGAGCGGAGCAAAACGTCAGCCATCTCATCACCCTGGAACCCCCCGGGTGGCACAGGGCTGGATGGGGCTTTCGTATAGCAGGGAAGGTGCTGTCCCATGCTTCGCTCTTCGTCCGCCGCTCGCTGCTCGCTCGCGCGGCCAAAAATGGCCTGTTTTGGCCCGTTTTTGGGCTGTTTTGGCCTGTTTTTGGGCTGTTCTGGCGTGCTGCGGTGACGGAGGTGAGCGGAGCAAAACGTCGGCCATCTCAGCACCCTGGAACCCCCCGGGTGGCACAGGGCTGGATGGGGCTTTCGTATAGCAGGGAAGGTGCTGTCCCATGCTTCGCTCTTCGTCCGCCGCTCGCTGCTCGCTCGCGCGGCCAAAAATGGCCTGTTTTGGCCCGTTTTTGGGCTGTTTTGGCCTGTTTTTGGGCTGTTCGGGCGTGCTGCGGTGACGGAGGTGAGCGGAGCAAAACGTCAGCCATCTCAGCACCCTGGAACCCCCCGGGTTGTCACGAACGGTCGTCGCGCACCCGCAACAACTCCGTTCAACGATCCGTTCGTCGCTCGCTCCTGCATGTACAGCTGCTTGACAGCATGTTTTCTCTTGGTTTTGGGTCATTTTGCATGTAAATATGTAAGTTCGAACAAGCTGCAGCGCTGCAAAGCGACCGCTCTTCGAACCGGTCAGAACTGCCCCAAAACAGCCCAAAACAGCTCCGTTTTCGCGTGCCACGGGCTCGCGCGGCGAACTGCCTCCGCTCACCAAAATGTCAGCCATCTCAGACCCCTAGAACCACCCGGGTGGCACAGGGCTGGATGGGGCTTCGGTTATATACCGGGCATTGAACTCTCTTTCGCAAGTTTGCACGTGACCTTTACGGGAACTTGTGTTCGTGCCCGGGACCAGGTGAGCGGCTGTTTGTGGGCTTGCAGCTGCTCGTTCATCCTTGAAAGCCTTGTTTTTCCCCTCTTTCCCCCTCTTCTCTTGTGCACACAGGGTGTTCGTCGAATTGCTTGTAAGGCTTTCCTTTTCGCGAGACTTCGGGACTTGTCCGTTGCTCGTTCTTTCGATCTAACCAACTTTCTCTTTTACAGGTCCTTCGGGACCTGCGAGAGGTTACAAAGTGGGCTGATCCTTGCGGAGCAATATCGCAAGGGCGAAGCGCGACTTAGGCAACGCAAGCTAAGTTCGCGTCTTTGCCACAAGGGTAACTCGCGACTTAGGCAACGCAAGCTAAGTTCGCGTCTTTGGCCGCAAGGGTGCCTCACGCCTTAGGCAATTCCAGCTAAGGTCGTGACAACACGTCAAATTTCCTTCTACATGATATAGTGAACTCGGTTTCACTTTGTATATAGTCTTTCAGCATTCGTGCAACATCAAATGAAACAAATGTTATATATCTCATCTGTCTTTTTTACTCTCCTCCATCTTATATAATATATATAACCTATTACCATCCCATTTAAAATTATGGTAGTTCAGCAAAGAGTTATACAAGACCTTGAAAACAATTCATTTGACATTGCCCAATTTAAGCAAAAACTTCTCCAAGACAGAGACAGGCAACTCTGAGCAAAAACTCCCCCGACTAGGGGCACAGCTCCAAAACATGTTGCTGAAACTGTATTTTATACAAGAGTAATAATCAGATCATTGTCCAATGAGATAAGAAGACTTGGCTCCAAATAATCTAGCACATGCATATTAATTTTCAGCCTAATTCTTTTTGTCTGGCCAAGCAATATTTTATAGGTGGAAGCATGACTCAGTAACATATTTCTATATATTTTATTCAATAATAAGTTTTAGACTGCCATGAGCAGCTTTAAGTGTGTATGACAGATAGCTTGATAGACCTCCCAAGTTTAACTTAGTAGAAACGCCACAAGTCAAACATGCACAGCTCACTTGCGTAAGGATGATTTAAGCTCAAAACACTTGAACGTAATGAAACAGCATCTGCAAATATAAAATCAGCCATCAAACATATCTACTTTTCTTTTTTGATTTTCTTTAGATTAAAATGGAAAATAATCTACACAAAAAAATGAAGTCTCACCTGGACTTAAAAGTTATCTAATCTTCTTTATCAAGACATAGTTTCAGTCAAAGGGATAGACTCGGCCAGTCGAGTGCAGAAGAGGAATTGGCTGTCTCAAACACAAGCTGAATCATGTACCCAATTGTCATGATGAATACAACAGTGAGGCACAAACATAACCTACTAAAATCATGTGCTATGGAGATGGGCGAAAAGACATCCTTGTTACAAAGTTTACTCTATTGATAGCAACAATTCTGGAAAACTATTGGGTAACCATGATTCCCATGTCACATTACTATGGGGTAGTCTTGGCCATATTCAATGCTTTTCAAGAATCACTTTCATGAGTAATTCTATTCAACAACAACAAAGCGGTATTACACAAGCAATTCTATTAATGACTTAAACTGAAATTTGTCTCTATTCAATAAGTATGACAAGCATATTATAGAAAAGAAATTACATCAGGTGCATAAATAACTAGTCAGTATCTGATTTTAGAGGCATAAACAATAGAATCAAAGAGAAGTACAAGTCCTAGACTCCTTATATTGAAATATACTTCTACCATTGACAACTTCCACAAGATATTACAGTACTTATATATGGATATATAGCCCCTTGTACATTTTCCAATCTTAACACTACCCCCTCTCACTTTGGTGCAAAATTTCAGGCATCAACTGGGTTTTCTTTCCTCCAAGAGAGAAGTTCAATCTACAATCAGAGCTTTCTAAAGCATAATTAACAAGACTAGAGTGGTTACAGGTCAAAAATTACTAAATTTATGATAAGTACAGGGAAAAAGTCTTTTGTATCCATGTCACTAAATAGGTCATATCCAAATTACATTCAAAATCTCTAGGAACCTCATGCCTGGAACTTTGCAATTTCTCTATAGAAACGTAGATCAACAGAAGGTATGATATCTGACTCCCAGAATACAGCTAGAAAGTCATTCAAGAGTTGTTCATAATCATGTATCATGCACAACAATGCACAGGGTCCCATCTCCATGACAACCCATTTTTTTTATCTATGTTATCCTATTCTCACTCGGCTCCTTAATTGCCTTGTTAAACACCAAAGACCCTTCAACATTTACTCAGTCTAGCATCCCATCAGATATGATGATAATTGTTGCTGATAAAATATCCAAATTTTTAATACATTCAAATCGCAAGTTTGCCGATATCATTGAAACCCGTTACTAATGAGAACCTCAGACATAATCTTGAAAGCTTTTCATTTACTAGGTAGCATTACTAGAAGTTTTTCTCAAGTAAACGTAAAATTCACCTTGTATTTGCTTTGCCAATTGTACTAAAATAAATTCTCGAGAATTGAAATTTCTAGAAACTAGGACTGGGATGAACCAAAATGACAGCCTAAAGTAAAAGAACTGTTGAAATCAATTTTCTGGAACAGTAATTTTTTTTACCATTTGCATCACAGGTTTATTGTTACATTTTAAATTATTTTCCCCAAGTACAATGTAGTTGTACTTGCTTGGTTTCAACTCATGTGAAATAAAATCCACTAAGTGATGCTTGATCAATAACTTTGAACATCTTCCCATTGTTTGACATTACAATAGCAACAATTGAAATTATTGATCATCTGCTTTAGATCTTAAGATACAAACCATGTGAGGTTTTCAATAACTAAGAGGGAAGATAAAGGAAGCTTAAGGGTTTTTTTTAGTATTAGAACATAGTCTACATGCATGTATATGATGAATGACCTAAGTTTTGAAGAAGACTAATTATAAGTAAATTCTCAACAAAAGAATTGTAATTTATCCCGCCTCACCATTAAGAAGTCTAATATTATTATTATATCATAAATGCACACACGGATGTGCATACTCATAGAGGTTCACCATACCTAAAAATGAGATTAATTACATATTACCCCCTGTAGTTAAACCTCTTTAGCATCCCGGCCCCTAAACTTAAAAAAATTATATTAGAATCTCTATAGTTATGAAAGTGAAATATTTAACTCCATTTACCCTAATGCTATCGACTTTACCGACGAAAGCACGAAAACGATAGACAAAAAATCAAAAAAGTAATTTCAACGTCCAAGTTATGTTTTTGGTGGTGGCAGATGACGACGTCGTTGGGGGCCGCAAGTGGTTATTGTGAATGAGGAGAAAGAGGATGACATAGATGCCAATGTTCTGCATTTGCGTCGGCGCTAACGCAAATGTAGAGTGGTGAAAGGGCTCAGCATCTGCATTGACACCGACACAGATGCAAATGCAGAGCAATACTGCTCTGCATCTGAGCAGTGCCGACGCAGATGTAGAGCAATGTCGCTCTGCGTCACTCTTCCTCCTCTGCCTTTGCCTCACATCTCGTCACTGCTCTCCCTCCTCTTCCACAACAGCCACCCGCAACTCCTAGTGACGTTGTCATCCGCCACCACCGAAAACATAACTGGGATGTTGAAATCACCTTTTTGCCTATCGTTTTCATACTTCCGTCGAAAAGATCGATGGCGTTAGGGTAAATGGAGCTAGTTGTTTCATTTTCATAACTATAGGGATTCCAATATAAATTTTTTGAGTCTAGAAACAGGAAAACTAAAGAGACCTAACTATAGGGGTAATATGTAATTAGCCCCTAAAAATGAGAAAAAAATGTTACACCTTTTCTATAAAGTGCAAAATAGGCTTTCACCACCAGCTTAAGCTTTTTTTTCCTTTTGAAGAAGAACACTTGTATTACGTTAAAGCAGGTTCATACAAAAAGTTAGGAGCTACTTCTCCAGACCAAAAACCAGGAGATCTATCCTCTCTGGCCCTCTTGGCCAAACTATGAGCTATACTATTGAGGCATCAAGTAGATTAAGCATATCAACTAGCATTAAATACATGAAAATAAACACCAAATATATTAAATGCAATAAACACATACCACTACTCCTCGATTGCACAACAAAGACCACTAGATTTCTATAGCAACTAATTTGATCAGTTCAATGGATTCAATTTTACTTGTATATATGTCATCACACCTCCGCGTCTAATTGATGTTTCTAAATACCATATAAAGAAGCAAACAATTGGGAAGCGAGACCATGATACCAAGAAAATAGGATTGAAGGAGATATACCAGCAGGGGTCTCCAGGGCCCGTCCCCCACTGATGGAACGCAATGATCGCGCGCACCTTGAGCCCGCATCTCCGCGCCATCATCACCAAATCCATGTACCCGCCCCAGTCGTACACCCCCGGTGCCTCCCTCTCGACGATCCCCCACCAGCACTCCACCGTGATCCCCTCCACACCGGCCGCAGCGAGCGCCATGAAGGACGCCCCCATCGTCTTCCTCCGCGTCATCCGCCCCGACGGCGTTACGGCGTCGGCGGGGAGCGTGACGAACACCGGCACCCCTCTGCCGGATCGCGTCGGCGGGGGGAGGGCGGGGTGGAGCGTGCCGCCAATTCTGGGGCAAGAGGACGAGCCATCGAGGGACTCGTCGGCGCCGGAGGAAGACTTGGAGGAGTAGAGGCGGGAGGAGACGGAGCGGTGGCGGCGGAAGGGTAGGCGGAGGGCCGGCAAGACGGAGACGGAGGCAGGGGCGGGCCAGGCGCAGGATGCTGGGACGACGGCGACGACGCTCGACGGAGGAGCGGCGATCGCTGCCATTCGAGTTGGTTCACGAGGGAGAGGAGCAATGATCTGGCAAGACTTCTTTGCGCCCCTCTCTCTCTCTCTCTCTCTCCCTATCTCTCTCCAACTTCACATTTCTGTTGTCCTCATTGACGGAGAGAAATTTATAGCCGCCTTTTTTGTCATATTTTTTTCTCTTAAAAAAGTTTTATTGGTTAATTTAGAAAAATCCACGTGGCACGCATCATACAGCGTTTACATTGCTCCAGTTAAATTGTTCTCTGTCACGCACAGACAGGGAACAGGGTCCTTCGCAACGAGGAAAATAAAAAACTTATTTGCTGTTATACGTGTCAGAATGTTAGTCGCATTTTCAGCTGTACAACCCTGAACTTTGAGCAGATTAGGACAGGAAATCCCTCGCTTGCAAGTCGTCTCCTACGTTACTCCACCAAGCTGGGAAAGCACCCCATGGTCACCACATCGGCCAATATGGGGAGTCAACCGCGTTGTTCTGCTTCATAAGACGACAGTGTCGCTTTGAGATCCACAGTTCGGCTGATGCAGTGTCCGGTACTCAAAATGGAAGTTTCTTCTTCTTCTTCTTCTTCTCCGCTTACAAGGACTGAACTGCCTGTTACTGGTGATATAGGAGTCCATGTTATTGCTTGCATGCATTTAAAACTGTTCTTCAAGTATCCCAGATGTAGTTGGTCAATCCGAGCTCATCTCAAATGAGTCAAAACACATTGTGTTTCATTGTTTTTGTAAGCAAATGTAAGTTCTTCAGAGAAAGCATCAAACTTAAGAGATAGGTGTTTAGAAGAATGTCCCTCGGAAATCTTCTTCAGCAGTCACTGGGTTGAGACTGACATTTGGAAGACCACCGGGCGATGGACTTCCAGACGAGTTGTTCTGTGTCATGCAGTTCTGAAGTGACAGGTCAGTACAAATCATAGTTAAAATGAGGCTTCTCTAAAATAGTCTTAACGTCGAAGAACAATGAGATAAAAGTATGAGAAAAATGGGGATGGCCACTCTCTTAATTCTCTTCATCCAGAGCGTTGTTTTGTCATGTATCTACATTGTTTCTTCCATCATATAAAAGAACACATTATTATCTGCTCACAACTTAAAATTCATGTTTATAATACAGGGAAAGTGAGATTTCCTTGTAGGATACTAGAAGTGAGGATGAAAAAAGAATTTTTTTTTTGAAAATTCATTTGACATTATTTGAGTTGATCGGTAAAGTGGCCGAGGAGCTCTTCAAGTGTGTATTATGATTGACCTCGACAAAAATTGAGGTTAGGTAGGTTTTTTTACTTTCTCTCCCTGATACTCAAGTCAATCTCGAGGAGAATGAAACAAATTTAATAAAAAATAATAATCTTGATTATCATATTAGGTATCTTTTTATAATTGGTTAATAAAAGAAAATATTTTATGAAATATTCATGGACACAATATTTCTTAAACTCAAACTATCGATAAGTATGTCTTTTCATTGTTGATTGTACTATCATATGTACCACTATGAGTCGAGTCGTTATTGTAAAAAAAGATTTTTCCCATAAAAGTATTTGTTTCCTTATAACACAATCACCACCTTTTTTATCTAATGTTCATGCGATCTAAATTATCGACAAGGGTGTCTTCTCATTATTGACTATACTATCATGTGTACCGTTATGAGTCTGAGTTGTTATCGTAAAAAAAGATTTTTCTCATATAAGTATTTGTTTCCTTATAACACAACCATTCATACTTATTTAGCTATATGTTTTTCTATCCCAATGTGCTAATATTTAGCTATGCTAAAATTAGTACTTCTTTTGTTGGTATTTTTCAAAGATAATTGTTCTTATATCATCCACTCTCCAGAGCAAGCATGGTAATAGAAGGTTCGTCTCTTGTAAGTTCACCGATGAGTGAAAGAGAGAGAGAGACAGAGAACCTTTGAAGAGAGGAGGAGGAAGAAGGAAAGACTAGCCAAGGCTGGAGAACGAAGGATTTGGATTCAGGACTACGACATGGGCTCCAAGCTCGACCTACATTGAACCCAATGTGAACTTTGACCGCATAATATTTGATCTGGTCCAATCCTACCGAGAACCCGACGCACCCGATCTCGAATTTTGAACGCACACGTTTCTTGATCTGATCCAACCCGACCTACACGATACGAACCCCGACAGGAATTCCAGATTCGTGCGTGAGTTAGGTTCAATCGGATCAACTCTAACCCGATTGGATCGGGCGAAACTGGTCTGGTTTAGATCTGCTATGTTCATCTAAAGTGGACACTTCCTTCGTGAAGAACATGCAAATCTACTTGATAAAACATTTGACTTCAAAGAAGAAAACAGTGGAGATACTAAAAAGACTCGATGCCAATACACATGGAAATGAGCTTCAAACTTCAAAGATACAAAGCAAGTCACACCATCGCAACAAAGACGACACCGTTCGCTCTTATTCTGCAGGGCTTACGAGTCACTGCGGAAGTGGCTGGTGGTCGTATAACATGTAGGCGTAGGTGTACACCAACCCTGCGAGGCCGCCGCCAATCAGGGGGCCGACAAAGTAGATCCAGAGGTCGGAGAAGTCCCCGCTAGCGACGGCGGGCCCGAAGGAGCGAGCCGGGTTCATCGACCCGCCGGAGAAGGGGCCGGCGGCGAGGATGTTGGCGCCGACGATTAAGCCGATGGCGATCGGGGCGATGGTGCCGAGGGAGCCCTTCTTCGGGTCGGCTGCCGTCGCGTACACCGTGTACACCAGGGCGAAGGTGATGATGATCTCCATCACCACCCCTTCTCCTGCTCCCACTCCTGCTCCCAGTCCATGGGTGGGGGTGTCCTGCAAGATCAGAAGAGGATTTAGCTTCTGTCTCGTGTTTGATGGCTGTGTGCGTCAGCCTTTACCAGTCCGGTCGAGAACTTGAGGAGGAAAGCTCCGACAACAGCTCCAAGCAGCTGGGCGATCCAGTAGAAGATCCCAGTGAGGATGGTGATCTGCCCTCCAAGAGCCAACCCGAAGGTGACCGCCGGATTCACGTGGCCGCCGGAGATGTTGAAGCCCACCGATACCGCCACGAAGAGCGCAAACCCATGGCAGACGGCGATGGCGACGAGCCCCGCAGGATCCAGAGCTGCGCTCGACGTCAACTTATCTGCAAAAGACACATATATACTTATAGATCGAGACATAAGAATCGACATAGAAGATTAATGAACGGGGATGTTAACTGTAAGCTATAGCTGATCCGACGCCAGCGAAGACGAAGAGGAGAGTGGAGATGAACTCGGCGAGGTAGGCCTTCAGTGAGCCGACACTGAAAGAGTCATCGAAGCGGCCGAAGGCGATTCCAGCCATGGTCGAGAAATGGGGATGGAGAGAGGATTAACTACACAAGATGAAGGGTGGTATGCATGTATATATACAGACACACACACACACACAATCAGGGTTGCCTGTGCTGAAAGAGAGAGGAGGATGAGGAACGAGGACTATAGCTTATCCAATGCCAACATGCCAACTGTAATCAACATGTAATGAGGAAATGTCGAGAAGCTCATCAATGATTTGAGGGGACCCTGTGGCCGATCAACCTTTGGCGCTTCTGCATGGTGGGTCACAACCATGTCTAGGAGGAGGAAGAGAACAGAAGTGTGTGACAAAAATTGTGACTGTGTGCATGGTATTGTGGTTGTTCATTTACATTTTGGACTGTGGGATTAGGTTACTCTCTCTCAAAAAACCTTGGTAATTCGTGGGGATACTAATGAGGGACGTCCAAAAACCTTCATACATGATGAAGACCACATTTTTCATTTGGATCCATGTTGATCGGATGAAGGAAACAGTGACTGAAACGATCTGGAAAGAACGCTATCGCCACATGATATTGTCGACCACAAGGGACAGGTAGAGGATGAGAGGGAATCGTCTCTTCTGAGGGTGGGGCAGCAGCTGAGAGGCCAAAGGAGTCGATCATCTCCACTGAACAATACATGTCTATTTTTCCTACACAGTTTCTTGAATTAAAAGTATCTCCTCCCTGTAATGACTTGTTCTTTTGGGATTTGAGATGCCAAAAGAACACAACCAAATACTGTTCTTAAGAACACAACCTTGAAGGAGCTGGAAATGATCCATTCCACTGGTGCTGAGCTCAGAAATAAAACAGTGATGCATGCCTGGCACTCACATGGTGAGAAAGAAATGTAGAGGATTGTAACATGCCAACCACTCAGCAATGAGTGGGTTTGCCACTGACATGAACATGAACGTAAGATGAAGATGATCTTGATTATATATTGTTTTCCTTTCATATTTTAGGAAAGAAGATAAGGCTGGTGATCTGGAAGCAAGAGGACTAGTTTTATGCATGCACCAGGGAAGCTGATCTCTTCAAGCATTTGAATCCATTCTTAGAACAGGAAGCTGTTGATTCCAAGTTCAGAAACAATGCAATCATTTCTGAAACAGTTTGCTAGACATGTTCTTTTCTTTCATTGTTCTCGCCAACACTGAAATTTGTGGTTGTATCTGAGTGGGACAATCAGTAATGTTAGATACTGCAGTAGTTTTATAAGTGAAGCTTTCAATCAAAAACTATATATATATATATATATATCACGTCATATAATGTGAATTTTAACGTTTTGTTATGAGAGAGAACTAAAGATGTCGATTGCGTTATTTCTGCAGTAGTGTATGCACGAATTTATGCGGACGTACGCGTGTTCGTTGTGTGCATGAACGTGTCATTGACTTCACGTGTGTGTATCAGAGGAGAACTGCTTTGAAATCTATGCGTCAAGCAACGAGGAAGAATCGCCACCGTTAATCTGCAGCGGGCACGAGATTCGTGCGGATCAAATTATCGTCTCCAGCGGTCCCATCTCAACCGTCCACTTGAACTTCTGTGGGTTATGAACCGTCCACCTGTGCGGCCGAGTCTCTCCGATGAATGGGCGGTCTAAATGAAGAGTTTCAGCGGAGCCGGGTTCGCACCAGTTGTAGAGGATCCGACCCGCACTCCCGCACGTGACTAACCGGTTTGTTGTCAGGTGCGCAGATAGAAGCGGATTCGAGCTAAGGGCGAAACGTCCACGAGAGCGAGAGGGGGATTTCGTCCGCCGGCCGATGGCGAGGATCGTTACCATGTTCAACGCCACCTCCTTCTCCTCCAATTCCGTCCTACTTGCGGCCCTCCACGCGCCGCTCTCCTCCTCCGCCGTCTCTCCCGCTGCCCGGTTCGCCTCCAGCCCTCGGTCCGGCCTCTGCTCCGCCCCTCGCGGTATGCTATCTCCCTTGGGTGCCAGCTGCGTCGAGCTTTCGATTTATGTCTTCGTTACGTTTTTATTGATATTATTGTAAATCCCGATGTCCTTTCTTTTGTCTTTGTTGAGATTTAATCTATTACTGTTCATCGCAAACTGCTGTAATCAGAGTTCTGGTTGAAGTGTAAGATTTGGGAATAGTGCTGGAGTGCTACTATCTGGTCAACTACTTCATGACACCCATTATATTCGCGCCAAGATTACGTCTTTTTGCTAAGAAAACACATATATTAGTAGCCAGCATGGTAGCCTGGTAGATGGAGTTAATTATGTCGTGCTTTCTTTTTTTGCTTTGCGGCCAACGGACTGTTACAGTTTCTTTGGAGCTATACATTTATTTATTAAATTAGGTATTTCACTTATTTTTAGCACTTAGTGTTGGACATGGAATGTTTATATGTTCCTTTCCTTCTGAATGACTTAATTGCAGTTACCGACTTCTGTTCAAGATTACATCTTTTTTTATTTGGTTTGGGGGTTTATGTTATTCTTTTAGTGGAAAGCATCACTATCAGGTGGAGATAGCCCGGCCCTGTTTTTTTTTTTTTTTTTTTGATGTTCATTATCTGAATGATAATTCCTCTGAAGTGATTTTTGTTAAATTTGACATATTTCATTTGCTGAGTCTATCTTTTAATTTGATTCTAATGGACCCGCTCACTCAGTTTAATAGAGGTTGCGGGCTTGTTTAAGTGACTGAGAAGTTTTTTTTTAAGCTTATACACCACTTGTGGCATCACAACTAATTATTTATTATTATTATTTTAAATTTAATCTGATATGTTGTTGATACTGGAAGCTTAGTTTTTCTCATTTTCTCATGCTACTTCCCGACTATGTCCATGGTAAAATGTGAACAACTCAAGTCTTTGTATAACCTTATTTTATAGACCCTAACTCTCCTGGCTCTTTTTTGTCTGTTATTCCTCAGCTATACATCATGAGCAGTTATTTGGAATAAAAACTTCTAGATTGATGAGAAAAGCAAATTGTATAAAGGCTGGTGCTTCCGGCGACATGGCACAAGCTAGCACAACTATTAGTAAAGAACAGGCGTTTGAGTGGGTGAAAAAGGATAATCGGAGAATGCTTCATGTTGTTTATCGTGTTGGTGACTTGGAAAGGACGATCAAGTATTATGTCCTCTTTATTTATATTTCAGCTTTAGTTGGAAGATCTGTTTTAGACATTATAACTCATGCCTTTCTCTGAGTTTGTTTACATGATTGATGAAGATTTTACACGGAGTGCTTGGGAATGAAGTTGCTGCGGAAGCGTGACATTCCTGAGGAAAAATATACAAATGCTTTCCTTGGATATGGACCCGAAGACTCACATTTTGTCGTTGAACTTACTTATAGTAAGTTACATGGATAATTTCTTCACGATGTCAGTGAAGCATTTATCCTAGACTTTTTGCACATGTTCCAATACTACATCTCTCGCTAGTTGGGGATTTAAAAATTCACTATAGTTTTGTTTGTTTGGTAGGGCAAAATTTTTTTCTCCTACTTATCTGAATCTAGCTCTGTATTTTGCAATTGTTGGCAGACTATGGAGTTGACCAGTATGACATTGGAGCTGGTTTTGGACACTTTGGTATAGCAGTTGAAGACGTAAGATCTCTTTTCATGTATCATCAGTTTATGCAATCTTCTGCTGAGCGGGAGCATCAGTTGCACACATTCTTCCATATGTGTGTATGTGTATGTGGTACTTGTGGTGATCGAGACTTGTTTTTGGTGACATATAGACTAAGTCTCCTAACACATTACTAGATTTTTGTTGAATCTGGATGTTAATTTCTTGAAACAATCCGTAGTCATTTTATTTGTTTGCTTAGCCTGAGATTATGCCGCCTTGAGATCATTCTCTTTATACTACATGAATAAAATGTAGTGTCTGAAAAATGGATAAACATTGTGTGTCATTATTTGATGTTTCCTCTCACATAAATAAACTGGAACATAATTTATTGTGTATTAACTATGCAATTTACTGTGATAATGGACAGATACTATTTCAATTTTCAAATGCTTGCTTTCTTACAGTATGCAAGAATCAGAAATAATCCTACAATGGTCCAGTGATGTCACCCTCTTTCCTGAATGAATAGGCTTTTTTGATAAAATCTTCAATTTGTAAAAATTGCTGTGATTCGAGTAGCTTGCCACCAGCTTTCATCTAAATATTATCATACTTATAAGATGTGTTGCTTCAATGATAATTTCTTAATTTGTTGGAAAAAGGTTGCCAAGACAGTGGATCTTATAAAAGCCAAAGGAGGAAAAGTGACTAGGGAACCTGGTCCTGTAAAAGGTGGCAAAACTGTAATTGCCTTTATCGAAGATCCTGATGGTTATAAGTTTGAACTTCTGGAAAGGGGCCCGACACCAGAGCCCTTGTGTCAAGTGATGCTTCGTGTAGGAGATCTCGACCGTTCCATAAATTTCCATGAAAAGGTAGTTCTCGTTGAAACGATAGATTATTTTGTATCGTTTTTCTACTTTCATTTAATGAAAATGGTTTTCCGTCATTCTTTGTGTTCTAAATTTAATTTAATTGCTTGTAATAAGGCATTTGGTATGGAACTTCTCCGCAAACGAGATAATCCTGAATACAAGGTACTTGTCACATCTGAATACATATTTTTAAAGTTGTTTAATGCAGATATACATTCCAGTTTCACTTTCTTTTAGCTGTAAAAACATTTCTGTTGTTTACTCTCCCATTAGTGGGAAAATGGCCATCCTTGATAAGGAATTGTGTAGTTTCATAAATCTTTGAGTTCTATTTTCTTGGCATCATGCTTGCAAATTATGAACAAAGCCATCTTGGAAACTTCTATTTGTAGAAGGCCAAGATGCATGCCTTATCGAAGCTCTGCTGCTATGATGCAATTGGTATCTCCTAGAATGCAGTGTATCTCCAATTTTCCTGTTCTTATGTGATTGATACTTAGGAGGGGCGTAGTTCAACAGAATACATAACTTTGTAAATTCTTGTTGTAAAGGCTTTGTTCGAGGACTAAGCTTCTTCTTGTCCTTGTTTGTGTGTGAATATTTTGACATCACACGCCTGTCATGCGTACTGTTACTAATGTGTAAGTTCATTTTTAGTACACTGTGGCAATGATGGGATATGGCCCTGAAGATAAGAACACTGTATTGGAGTTAACCTACAATTATGGAGTCACAGAATATGACAAAGGGAATGCCTATGCACAGGTAGTTTTTATTAGTCTATCTATTATTCTATTTAGTATGTCAGTGATTATACTTGTCATGGATGATCTATGCATTAATGTGCTTTTCCTATTAAGATCATTTGGAGTTGATAGGAATTACCACTTTCTATTATTATAGATTGCCATGGGCACGGATGATGTTTATAAGACAGCAGAGGCTATAAAACTGCATGGAGGAAAGATTACTCGTGAACCAGGCCCCTTACCTGGCATTAATACCAAGATCACTGCATGCTTGGATCCAGATGGTTGGAAAACTGTATGTATCTGCATCTGACTTTTGATAATGTCTTGAATTTGCTTCAAGATTCTTGCAGACTTTAATTATGATGTGCATATCTATGATGAACTACATGTTTACAATCCTCAATCCTTCCATAAGCTCATCATTCTTGTAGGACGATGATAAATTACACTCTGTAGAAGTTATATGCTCCAAATCTACTGACAGCTATGGGCATCATAATGCTACTGATCTATGCAGAGTGGAAATTTGCTAAACTATGGAAATTTCCACTCTGCCTAAAAATGTCACATCATGCTATGCTTATTAATTTTCATCATGCTACGCCATGCTTTTTTTGCAGGTATTTGTTGATAATATAGATTTTGCTAAAGAGCTGGAGTAATCAATCATAAGTTACCTTCTGCTCAAAGTGGCCTTTGCCTGACTAATCTTATAAGATGCCTGATCAGATCTCAGTTTGTACATAGGCCAGTTTTGCCTGCCATTTTAGTGGAAGTATGTGACGTATGTCCTCCACACTGGTGTAGTTTTAATATTTTTTAAATTTGTTTTGAAGTAATATCAAATCAATCCTGCTTATTCAAGTACTATATTTTTCGAATCAGCTTCTCTAGCATTTGTTGGAATATTTTTTATAATCTTTCTTTTTTGCATTATCTTGCCATCTAATTTGTAATGTTTCAATGTGGTGTGATGATTCGACGCAGAAAATAGTTAAACTACTGTTGTTTTGCTCATCAAGAGAAGCATTGCTTTTGAAATTGAGTTTCTTTTTAAGTTTGTTGGTAGAGGAACTTTGTGTTGTTGTTTGTTCTATTTTCAAGTACTGAGTTGCATGTGGAGGAAAACTAAGAACTCCACATATATCTTTATGAAAGGTTCTGTATCTTCCTCTTTATCTGGTTCTCTTGGTGATGCTGTACTACCCAGAGCTTCAGCAATTTGTATTTGTTTGGGATGACAAATCCATGAATTCTTTTCTTGTGCTTCCCTAAACATCTCAGCTGAATTAGATGAAGATGACAGACACAGAAACTGTCATTTAATCTTGTGAGACATGAAATGATATATGAAATCCAATGTGAGTCAATCACCTTATTACAGAAGAAATCTTATATTGCTCATTGAGATCAATATACACAACCTTACCAATCAATATCAATAAAATTACATGGTTAACATCATTCGTATCCCAAAAATATCCCCAAAAAAATATATAATATATAATATATAATATATATATATATAAATTATATATGTACGTGGAAATCATAGCATTCCAAATTTTAATATCGAATTCTATAATTTAAAGTCAATGCTAAATTAACTAGATAATCTTTTAAACATGAGTGTTATTTTAAGTTAGTCCTCAATTATTTTTCTAAAATTGATAATTGAAGTATTGAATTAGTAGCCATAAGAACTTGTTTTGTCATATTACAGCAATATCTATAATAAAAACATGAGTTATAATATTTCTTTATGAATTTATATTATCTCCTCTTTTAATTTCTCTCCCCAAAAATAAAGTTAATCATTTTTAGGCGTGATTTACATATTTTACAAAATATATAAAAGACAAACTACTTAAAAAGCTCTTTTAAATTATATATATAGGATAAATTCCAAAAAATAACATCATAGTTTTGAAAAATTACCATAAAGCACTATATTTTAAAATATTTTTGTAGAACATCACTTTTTTTTCATAAATGATGATTTTGCCTTTAAATATCTCTGCACACGAGTTGGCTTGCGTGTATCACCACATCTTTGCCTATGTTTATGTTAACTCTGTCAATCGTTTATGTTGCGGGTGAGGAAGATAAGGGCAAGATATCGCTACTCATTTGTGCTTTTTATCGTTGTCAACTTGTGTCATGGGCGAGGATGACAAGGGGTTAGGCATGCGATTATAAGTTTAGAGATCATCAATCAACCAACGAGAATCCATATAAGTAAAGGTAGATTTAACGAGGGTAAAGGGTAGAGGCGGTAATGGAAACATCGATAAAATAATTTTAAGAAGTGAAGCTATATATAAAAAAAATGTTTTACGAAATTTTTTAAAACTAGTTTTTTTTACCGAAGAATTTAACTATATATATAAATAAATATAATGTAATTTTGTGACCTATAAATGTGATAGAGCGCTGCCTCCACGAAACCGTATCCCAGGAAGAACCCTAATTGTGGATCTGTGTAGTCACCGAAGATGCCGAACTTGGAGTGCCGGATGTACGAGGCCAAGTACCCGGAGGTGGACATGGCGGTGATGATCCAGGTGAAGAACATCGCCGACATGGGAGCCTACGTCTCTCTTTTGGAGTACAACAACATCGAGGGCATGATCCTCTTCTCCGAGCTGTCCCGCCGCCGTATTCGCTCCATCTCCTCCCTCATCAAGGTCGGCCGCCAGGAGCCGGTCATGGTCCTCCGCGTCGACCGCGACAAGGGCTACATCGACCTCTCCAAGCGTCGCGTCTCCGAGGAGGACATCCAGGCCTGCGAGGAGCGCTACAACAAGAGCAAGCTCGTACACTCCATCATGCGCCACGTCGCGGAGACACTGGACATCGACCTCGAGGAGCTCTACGTCCACATCGGCTGGCCCCTCTACCGCAAGTACGGCCACGCCTTCGAGGTGTCATATAGCGGAACAGACCATTCGATTCTAGTTCTTCGTTAATTTCTCTGCTTGGTTCTTGGCTGTGCATTTCCGTTGAATAAAGATCGGTTTCTTGGTGATCTTCTTTAGGCCTTCAAGGTTGTTGTGACGGATCCAGACTCGGTTCTCGATTCGCTGACTCGGGTGTTGAAAGAAGTTGGGGCTGATGGGCAGGAGGTCATCTTCTGGTTTCCTAGTTATCGAACTTTCTGTGATAACTTGTTGAGGTTATTAATCAGTTTGGCTGCAGGTGACTAAGGTGGTGCCTGCGGTGACACCCGAGGTGAAGGATGCGCTGGTAAAAAACATTAGGAGAAGGATGACGCCACAGCCGCTGAAGATACGAGCTGATATTGAAATGAAGTGCTTCCAGTTTGATGGAGTACTTCACATCAAGGTATTGAGTCCTAAATTTTGTTCGTTTTGTTATTTTCTTGTTCTTACATAGACATTACTTGTTTGAAGTGCTACTTTGATGCCAAATAAGCTTTGTGATGTAAAAAATGATGGAGGCATTTAACTTGAAGTAATTTGGAACCATTTGTGGTGCAGGAAGCTATGAGGAAAGCTGAAGCTGCGGGAAATGATGATTGTCCTGTGAAGATCAAGTTGGTTGCCCCTCCACTCTACGTTCTCACCACACAGACTCTCGATAAGGTGCTTGACAGCCCATTGCTCTTTCTAACATAACTTGTATAGGGTTCTCCATAACTTACCGAGCACAAGTAAATTTCTTCTTGCAAGCGTTGCCTGAAATGCTTTCTCAACTCATCAAGATGGCATTCCTGTAAGAAGATGTGTTTTAAGTTTTCTTCTCCTCTGTTTCTTTTTTTATGAAGAGGTTTTACTAGTTAAAGAGGGGCCAATTGAACTAAAGAACTTTTCTTGATGGTGTAATCTGATAGCTTATGTTTTACTTGGTTGTTTTTGTTTGCTTCTTTGTTATATTTCTTTTTTAAATAATGTAGAGGGTGGAGTAATAGTGTGGTTTTTGATTTGAGCTATGATTTTTCTATACTCTATGACATCTTTTACTAAGACACTTATGAATTATGTTGCCTACCGCATTTGTGTGCATCAGTTTAGATTGAGTATCTTTAATTTCTCTGGCTTATTCTTAGATTTACTTTGTTTTGTTGTAAATAAATTGTTGTGTTTAATGAGAGTATGTACATGCCAAGTAGCCATATAATTTTGTTGTAAATAAATTGTTATTGTACTTCTATTGATTATTGCGTTTATTCAGAGTATGTAATGCCAAGTAGCCATATGACATTTTTGTCTGGGACTAATTTCTTTACTCTCCATGCATTCTACTATGTGATGGTCGCTACCACATGACATCCTCACCGAGTGCGATAATTCGTATAGTGTTCCAGTCTTCTATGTGCACGTGTGTCTTCCAAGCACTTTACTAGTTGATTTTCAGTTCTTAACGTGGTTGTCTTGTTAATTTTGAACATAGTTCAGGCTTAATTGAGATATGTGCTAGTGTAGAACTCCTATATTTTGTAAACAAGCAGAATCAAAATCTAATTATCATCCTAGGCTGACACCCCTTTTCCTTAGATAGAAGGTCCCTTATCAGTAGGGTGAAGGAACCAAAGGGATCTTTTGAACCTTCTCTCATGCAGAACATATTCACCTTGCTTTTTCTCTGTCTGGGATTGCAACTTTGACCTTCCACTTTATAGAGCCTCCGTGAATTTAGTCTCTATGCTAGAGGCAATCATTTATGTGGAAGTCTATAGATCCTAGCTTACTCTTGGAGGTCCTATACTTGGGTTCTGCATCATGGATTGATGAAATTAAGTTCAATGTCATACAAAATATTCCATGTATTATGTATAAGCATACTAAAACAAATTAATTTAGACATTGCACCAAAAGACTATACAACAATACAACGACAACAGGCCATAATGTATTTGAGATTGGCTATATGGATCTTTTCCTGCAATGGTGTTTTGTATCACAATAACTCTAAATTATATTAGATTTTTGACAAAAAATAACTGTCACTTTGAAAATAATCTGAAAAAAATAAAGGATTTAAATCTCTTATTTTTCTATGAATTAAAATTTGTATATTTTTGAAAATTGACGTAACAACAACAATTTGGAGTTGGCTATAAGATCTTTACCCTCCATTGAGTTCTATCTATGGCAAAATATATTGTTCGTTCTGAAAGGTATCGTTTCATGCTTGCCACTACCATATCAGTGCCTAATTCACCTTTTATCATCAAATTTTTGTAGTCTTCCCACCAGCTTGTGTTCAGGAATTTATAAAGTTGATCTTTGCAGGAGAGTTATAAATAATAATAGAGCTGGCAATCATGGTATAATTGAATACCTATAACTAGATTTAGGCAATATAACACACTGGAAGTTAGTTTTCGATGGCATCATGATAGTGCACTTATGTGTTCAAAACCATTAAATTGAATCTTATATTGGCATGGATCATATGGATTTGATCTATACTTTATTCAAGTCTCTCTAACTTGTAAAATTATTCTTCCACTAAAATATGTTTTGAGGATGTGAGTGGACCTCTATTCATGGGCAACTACTGCTTCGTACTATTTGTAGACCACCGTTATTGATCCAGTATCTCTCTCTCTCTCTCTCTCTCTCTGTTACTGTTCCTGGAATAGGAGTATGTGTAGCTTCAGAAATTATTCGATTTATATGCCTATCTGAACTTTAGAGGAGTGCTATCCCAGATTTAACTAATAAAGTCAAAATGAATGCTATATGAGGCAGATGATTCTCTGGCACATAGTATCTACATTCTCTTCTTGGTAACTAATATTGGAGAAAGAATTGTTGTTACTTGTACTTTTGATATCAGATTGGGAGATGTCCTTTCTGTCTTAAATATGTCAGTTGCTAAAAAGTTTATTTATTCAACTGTTCTCTTATACCCTGTTATTATTCTCATGTGATTCCTTGAAAAGGGGATTTGAGCTATAGAGGTTTAGTGGTGATTATATTATGTTTTATTGTGCATGTATGTTTGTGTTAATTCACTAGATATTACTATAATTTCTATTTATTCCCTTATTTGCATCTCTTAGTATGCATTGTGGCTCTTTACAGGAACAAGGGATTTCGGTTCTCAATAATGCAGTTAAAGCTTGCACCGAGGAGATTGAACTGCACAAGGGAAAACTTACACTGAAGGAGGCACCAAGAGCTGTAAGTTACATTTCCTTGTAATTATTTACTCGATAGATGTCTAATACTCACCCTGAATTTTGAATTTTGAATGCTTTTTCTATAGGTGAGTGAACGAGATGATAAGCTGCTTGCTGAGCATATGGCGAAACTGCAGTCTGCTAATAATGAGGTTGATGGCGATGAAGGCAGCGAAGAGGAGGAAGACACAGGAATGGGTGACTTGGATCTGGAGAACTCTGGTGTTAGCGTGGCCGATTAAAGAAATATTGTCAGGGAGATCCAAGGAGGAAGGTTTTGCGTCTGAGATATTAGTGTGGAGCCAGATACCATACTATGTTGTTGAATTCTGTCGGGATGCATCTGAGATATTAGTGTGAAGCCAGATACCATACTATGTTGTTGAATTCTATCGGGTTACGGGAACTAGCGTTTGTTAGAATCAAATGGCATCCTTTGTTTTCTTTTCCTTTATAAGGTTAATAAAAAGATTTCATTGACACTTTTTATTTCTATAACATGTGGAAGAGCATGATTCATTGTGGTCATTTGATGCATCTTGAGATCGTAGTTCTGCACTTTGCTTGACGACTTCTGTGAAGTTGCATGAAGTTATTACCACAGCTGTTGATATAATGCAGCTCATAAACAGTTCCTTAGATCCAAGTTTTTGATATATGCATTCAAGAACAAAAGTTTCTTTCACAGCTTTCAGATGTGGCGAGTGGAGTGGCTCTTTCCAAACTCATGAAGCTTCTATTTTGACATCAATTCTGTATGTATGGAATAAGGTGTTTAACGACCAAACTTTTGCATCAATCGTATGATTATTTCAGACAGAATCTCTCTGGTAGCAAAATACACAATTGTAGATAAAAAAATGTGCAGATCTGTTAGCTTACATCAATTCCACCATCTTCTTATTGGAGATGGAGGTGGTTTGAGGAGGTCAAGCATTGTCTCCTTCTCAGTGGGGGTCAAGGGAACACCTCTAACAAGGTTCAGTGCCATTATGTGCACATTGGTCTTCTGTCTGTACCTCCGATACGACCATGCTCCAGCTGCAGTCCCAGCGATGAGGAACTGTGCTTGATTACATCAGGGTTAGTGTCAACAAAATTTTTCTCACAATGCATTTTCCAATATTAAGTGATTCTTGACAACCTTTCGTTAACTAAAGCTAGAGAGCACCTCTAGAATTTTTCGGAGGCATAACAAACAGAGTCATCAATTTCCTATGCAATCGTGTAAACTTGGCTTATAAGCAGGAGATGAATTTAGTGCAACCGTGATGGAAGATATCTTTAGGTTTGAGAATGCGACATAAAAAGCTTATAGCAAGGCTGGCAACTTCAGAAGTGGAACAAGAGATTAGAACAAAGAAGAAGATTTTCATGAGAGTCATGAAACCCGAGTTCATCAATGGCTTGGTCGGTCTCAGTATCAAGTATAAAATGATAACAACAGATGTTTTATAAGGGAATTTGTAGTGTTAATATGACCTGATATGCCACGATATTAATGTAAAAGAATAGGTTTCCAAGTCAGGATGAGTGAATGTCAACAAAAAGATATTGTAATCAACTCACCGGTGACAACCATAAAGCAGCAGTTTGTAGATCAAAACGAGGGACATAGAGTACGGACTCGCCAAAGTCCTCTCCTAGCTTTTTATATATCTCCTTGTCAGTTTTGCCAGCCCAGACCTCATCTCGAATCAGCTGTTAAATATCACAAGAAAATTCCTTACAAATGCAAAGTACTGTTTCGGTCTTGTTTACATAATACAAAGAATGTAGACAACATCAAATATCTATTCATCAATACTTCAGTATTAAGATTAAATAAAACGCTACAATTGTAAGTTCATCACATGAGAAACAAAAATTAATAGAAAGTTGGTCATGGTACTGTTCCAATGAATGAGAACAGTGAACAAGATTTTAGAAAGCTAAATGTCAGATCAAATAAGCCAGCACAGTAGCTAACCAGTAATACAAAAACTAAAGACATGGATGTTCTAGATAGAACAACATGGTGACGATTGGGTAGAAACTGCAATGTTGCTGCAGTTGATGTGGCTCATTCAAATGAAAACTAGAGAGTCAAAAGGAGAGATACAGTAGTTCCTCTGCAAGTAGTGGAAAAGAACGACAAAGATTTGAAGAAGATGATGAAGTCTAGCCACATTTAACACATTTTCTCAAGAAAGAGTTAATTTATTCACAGACAAAAAAAATAATATACTGCTGAGATTAGTGCCTCACTTAAATGAAAAGATTTACACATCCTAGAGTATCCATTACTTGTTTGTTAAAATATTTATATTAATGAGAATTCTACATGAGAAAATGTTTGCTACCAAGAAGGTACAGTAGTACTGTGAAGATCTTTAAATGATGAAAATTATTAGGGTGAGAACAATTAGTCTCATAGTCTCAACATAATTATAACACATGCATAAGTCAGAATGAGTCCAACTTGTGGCTTTCTGTGACCTGGATTCCTCTTCAACATTCCATGCGAAAGCACAATACAGCCTCAAATTCCAACCCATAAATACTATAGGATACAAACTTGCTCTTCTTAGGTTATTTGCATTTCTTATAGGTGGAACTCACTAGAGTCGTTATGCCTTGGTTTTTAAGGCTTTATTTTTTTATAGTCAGCATTTTCTTATAGGTAGAACTAGCAAAAAACATTCGCTAGCTTTCTCTAATCCAAAGTCATGGATGATACATCTACCTCATATATTGTTAGATAAATCACAGAGAGAAGCAGGAAATTAAGACAAGTAGTTTACCTTTCTGAGCAAAATAGCAACATCTGCTTGTGAATCTTCAATGGATTGGCTGCCACATTCAGTACACCTGACATTGTGGCTGATATTCCTCGCACGAGCCTCCACAGTTCGAGCCTTCTTCAATTCCTCATCACTCGCCATCACGGAGCAAATCACACAACCTGAGATTGCAAGATCCCCAAGCCATTACAAATTTCGCTGGCACACACCAAATCATGTAACCAATCAAGAGACAGAAGCTGATTCTCCTCGACATTTCGTCAAACACGTGGTGTGCAAGAAAGGAAAAACGCCTTACACAGCCCAATGCCAATTTCAGAAAGAGAAAGCACATATGCAACAAGTTAAATACCATAACCAATCAAGAAACATTTCGTCAAATTTCACTGGAACGCACCAAATCACGTAACCAATCAAGAGAGAATCAAATAAAATAACACTGAAAGAAGTTTCAAACATAACCTGGTTCTCCTTGATATTTCGCCAAACGAGTCGTGTGCAAGGAAGGAAAAACACCTTAAAAAAAGCACGGATGCAGCTGCAAGAAGTTCAAACACAAACCTGGTTCTCCTAGACATTTCGTCAAACAGGTTTGTGTGCAAGGAAGGAAAACACCTTACACAGTCCCAGTGTCAATCAATTTCAGCAACAGAAAGCACATATGCAACAAGTAAAATAACATAACCAACCAAGAGACGTTTCGTCAAATTTCACTGACACGCACCAAATCACATAACCAATCAAGAGACAACCAAATAAAATAACGCTGCAAGAAGATTAAAAAACCTGGTTCTCCTTGACATATCGTCAAACGAGTCGTGTACAAGGAAGGAAGTATCTTACCCAAAGCACGCATGCCACAAGTAAAATAACACTGCAAGAAGTTCAAAGACAACCTGATTCTCCTTGACATTTCGTCAAGCAGGTTGCATACAATGAAGGAAAAACACTTCCAATATCAATTTCTGAAACAGAAAGCATGCATGCAAAAGTAAAAAAGAAAAGAAAAAGGATCAAATTTCACTAGAAGAAGAAGAATCTAAGAGGAATTACCTCTTATTTATGTAGCACGCACTTGAAACGCTTCAGGTTTATGGCTACACAAGAAGTGTCCAAGAAATAGCAGGGAATTTTTAATTTCAATTGACGGATTCCACGATCCCAGAACCATAACAAATAGAGCGAGCGCCAAAACCCACCTTTTGACCCAACAGTAGGATGCAGATTAGATGACGACGAGGCCGCGCCGCCGCCTCAACGTTCGCCGTATCCGCGGCTGCGATGAAACAACCCGACATGTATGTATTCTTTACTACACAAAATCAAATCTAGTATTTAATAATTTATCGTAAGATAATTCGAATCTCGTATATATATATATATA
>LVTN01001034.1:98133-109300 GCA_001649415.1 Musa itinerans
AATCACAACTTCCGCATGGCCTACCCACCTGTCCCGCTCCTCGGTCTCACGTCGCCAGAAACCACCATAAAGATCGACAACCAGTCGGTAGGATTGATTACTCAAGACATAAGCCACGCCTCGGATTCCCCCAAACAACGGCCGACGTATGGCTTCTTTTGGGGGGGGAATATGATGAGGGAAATAATGACGACTAGACCCGGACTAACGTCACCTGCCCTGAAGACATCACGGCAAGCCTAATAGAGCCTGGTCAAACGAACCGGAACATCGCCTGAGGCACATTAACGTTCCGCCCAGGCCCAGCCCTACACGCCACACTAACTCAACTGTCAGACGTTACCAGGAGTGCGATCTCGCCCCCCGAAAACAGATACATCCGGCACGGTAAGCCATTCTATAAAAACCCCCCCACACCGAAAAGGGAGGGGGGGGAGAGACTCTTTGAGACCTTTGACCGACTTGTTCGTCGGAGGGACCACCGTTGGGCATCACTCGACGGAGGTCATTCCTGCAGGAAGGAAGCCACTCCTGATCCACGAGCGTCCGAACTCGAGAAGTCATCGACGGACATCCCCACGACGTGCTGACCCAGCTTACATCCGAACTGTGGAACGCTGACCCGCACATCGCTGAGAGGACCCGATCAACCACTGCGCCCGACCCGGCTGTCAGAAGGCTCCCGACATCGACCCGTGGACCAGACCGTGTTGACGCATCGGCCACGATACATTTGTTCACTAACACCCACCCACCCCTACCTCCAATTTGTTAAGTCATCATTAGGTCCTTCAGTTGTAGGTTTGAGTAATATGAATCATAAAGATGATGATGTGATATGTATGTGAAGTGATAGCAATGCTGTGACTTTCATGTTTAATATCAAGTTCAAGTCTTTTGAGCTTCCTAATTTGCCAAATTGAGAATGAATCTTGATGTTGTCCTGTCACAGTTCATGATATAAACCTCTCCAGTGGAGGATCATTTCAAGAACTTTTGGTGGATGTAGATTGCCTGACCTACACCAATGGTGTCTTGGAGACCTAAGTCGGCCAATAATGAAAAGAAGAATATTCTGTGTTCTTTGTTTGAAATGGTGTTCTTCAAATCTGTTCTTGATGTTGATGATAGACTGACTGATAAATGTGCAGAAGACCTTATGCTAAGCATGGCATGAGTCTTTGTTGCTTTATCTTCTCCATCTTTAGTTATGCATGTCAAATTAGTGTGCAGAATGAGTATCCAAAAGGCAAAGAGTAGTCGATCCAAGTATCAGTAGTGTGTTTCATCTTCTCTTTAACCTAAAACAGTATGTCCTTTAGTAGATTAGCTATATTTATTGTATACATTTGATGACAATTAATCCATAGGGATTCATATATTTTAGTCCACTTGCTTTCAAATGGGTTTTGCAGACAGATTGAGAGAGTTCATTGTTATTCAAATGGGAATAAAGCAAGCAACACCATTAAGACTCCAACAACATGCAACACCATTACAAATGTAATTTTACAGATTATAACCCTACAGCATTCAGATTACAGCACGAAAGACAATTTGAGAGTAAAAGACTTGTGGCTTAAGTTCTTACTGAGATTACTGTAAAGAGAGTCTGATTTAGAACTCTTTTTTGAAGCAGATCAAGAGGATTCTTGAAAATATACTACAAGGCTTATTCTCAAGAGCTTTATTGAATGCAAATTCTGATATTAATCGGCGCAAGAGCAAGACAAGGCAGTCTGTGGTCGTCGAGGATTTAACACCTTAAAGAAGCTAGGGAAAGTTTCCCTGATTGCCAGTGAAACATCTCCATGCTCGGTTTTGAAGCTATGCTTCATACTTGCAGAGATTATCAAACCCCATGTACTCATGATGCTGGATCTTCTGAACCATGTTTGAAATGCCAACTCCACCTGTTTGAGAATATTAGAAGACATGCTTTTAGTGATTAGTGATAAGAAGAGAGTGCAGAGTTTAGAACAACACATTTCAGTGACCACCAGGCATTTTTTTGTTTCATCTTTTTCATATCGGAAATGAATTAGATGAAGAAGTGCAGATGTCTGCTTACCCAACGAGATCGCACTAACAAAAATGGTGAAGGCAAGGATGAAGATGATGAGCGAAGCTCTCCCAAGTATTTCAATCAGCCTCTTGACAATATGCTGCCCCACAAGGGCAGCAACTAATGCCACTGCCACAAAATACAATGCTGCCCAGATACAAAAGAATATTAGTCGAGTACACTTCAGTGCAATAGCAAATGACAGGCGAACAAGATTACCATAAGGGATGGGAAAACGCTTCAAAAGATAATACTCCACAACAGACATGGATGAAGAAAATGTCATTGCAAAAGTTGCTGTGGCACTTGAGACCTGGAGAAACACTTTGAAGCTGAGTTGATCTTGAAAGAGATGAGAGCATGTCAATCCAGAAAAAGTAGATTCACTTGTTATATCAATATTGATGAACCATGAGTTGTTCACTGCCCACTTCACAATTCAACAAGCATTGTCAAATTTATATCGACGAGACATACATTTTTTGCATGCCCAATTCAACATGTATAACCTTTTTAGGACCAGAGACCTCCAGATGCTAACCTAACTTTCAATGAGTTCATGAGCTTGTTTATCCAGAAACAGTAGTTTCACAAAATCATATCGATATCGATAAATCATGAGCCTGTTTATACATGCCCAATCTGAAAAATGTATGAACCTTCTAATCCAACAGACCTCCAAACACCGACCAATTTAACAAATGTTATCATATCAATATCGATGAGCCATGCATATGTTGCATGTCCAATTCAACATAGGCATAACATTTTAAACCATAAGATGTTTAAAAACTAACCGAACTATCCATTAAATCACTAAATCATACTTAAATCATTGAGGTGACTGTGGTTGTGAGGACAATGAATCCAGTGGAACCGATTATCAATTGCTATATCATTTTGAGTTAAGCCACAAGATCAAAAGAGAACAAGAACAATATTCTCTGACTCATGTTAGAATGGTTGTCACATGATTCTTGATGATCCAAAATTATGTTGATCTAACATAGACATAGCATCACACTTCATAAGCAAGACTTTCAGAATAGTGTGCTCTCTTTATAATCACAAGTGCAATAAACAACTACAAGAAATTTCAGTAATTGGATAGCAGTCATAAAAGGAATAAAGATGCAAGCACCTGTGGAGGAACACCAAGCTCCAAGAAAACAGGGCCCAAAATAAACCCTCCTCCGAGGCCAAGCAGCCCTCCAACTACACCAGCAAGGACACCAATGCAGCAGTAAAAAACAAGATGAAGAACTGTAAAGCTTGTTCCTTCCTCCCCCTTTGATGAAATTATTCTCTTTCCTTTATATAAGCTAACGGCTTCATAGCCTGATACTCCCAAAGATACAGGAACCTGCAAAGCATTTTAGCATTATAGGTGTAACAACAGAAGTCGTCTTTAGATCACCACTAAACTTTACTCATTCGTTGTATGCAAAAGCATGAGACTAACCTGAAGCAAGTTCAGAATCCAGTACCACAGAGAACAGGTCGATGTGTAATTTTGCTGAAGAGAGATGAAAACAAGGCGTGCCACTCATCAATCTCATATGTGTCATAACAGCATTGATTTTACATGCCTAGGATCAGATTTATCACCTTTAAAACCTGCAGGATAAGGAAAGCGATCCATACAAAGGAAAGAAGACCAAGCTCCTTCCAGCAGACATTCTCCATGACAGGGACCTGAAATGTTTGTCTAATTATCTTAGTTCTCCGTAAGTCATGGTACAACCAAAAAGAGTGCTGCTTGCTGCCTATATACCTCTTTGCGTCGAGCCTTTGCACTTGAATTTCCAGGACCAGAAGGTAGAGCTTTGTATTCTATTTCTTCTCTTCCTGCTTGAAATAGATGAGCAATTGGATCTTATATCTTTTTTTTAACACTTTCATGGACTGTAAAACAAATTGATCAGCTTCCTTACCATTGGACTCTTTAAGCATCGCTGCCTCCTAAAATTCAAAAACATAGATCAGGCAATTTAGGATACAACTGAATTAGGATCATCAATTTAGCTTTAAGATGAGCTAGAAACAATCAGCACCTTCTTCATTATTGTCTCTTTCTTCCATGTCTCTACACCCTTCAAAAATGCTTTACTTGATGTACCTAACAACAGCAGCCACAGACAATAAGCATCCAAACCTTACACCACTAGTGAGAAAAGGAATAGTCACATTAAAAAAAAAGACTTAATTACCTATGAACAGAATAATCAGAAGGACAGTGACCATCCAATCAGCAAAGATGACATTGAATGCGACCCCAATGCTAATCCCCAGCATTAGCATTGGTTGGAATAGCAAAGCCAGATCATAGTCAATGATGGGCATATCCAGAGTCGGATGCCTGAGCTTCAGATTGTACCAAACAGTTGATCCAGCTGCGCCCATGATCATACCTGTCCGAGGTTTACACTACGACTTCAGCATATGAACATATATAAAAGTTACGAAGAAAAATCTAAAGAACAAGAATTGGATCCAAACTGTGAGAAACACAAGATAGATGTGCTACAGAATAAAAGAAATAGAAAGAAACAGCAATAAACGATACTAATAGAAATGTGTGATCTACTGCAGAACAGACTATATACACCAAGTACCAAAAAGGCCCTCTTTTGTTTTCTGCATCTCCCTTAGCTTCATTGACGTGGATGTTTGCACAAAATTAGCAGAATCTACTAGTATATGCATTGTACAGGATCTCACATTTCGATATAGCAGTCGAAGACTTCGCATCGAATCCAATGATAAGCGTGAGCATGGGGACGTAAATCCCACCCCCACCGACACCTCCGACGCTCCCGAACGCGGATCCCAAGAACCCGATGATTGTTCCGACAACGATTTGCCACCCTAATTTCATGGGCTTCAGAAAAAAGGGGGAAATTTTAAGTAAATGCATTAGCAATAGACAGAAAGGTGACCCAAAGAGATCGGAAAGACTGAAAAGTTGAAGGCTTAAAATGTCATCTTTACCGGCCAAACGTGTTGGTAGGAAGATTTATCCGGCTGCCACAAGAAGTCCACCACCTTCAGCACGTAATCCGACAGCCCAACCTCTTCCACGGCGACGACGTCAGCAGCCGCCTCCTCGGGCTTCAGTCCGCGGTCCGCCACCACCACTGCGGCCGCCACCAACGCGACCAGAACCGCCGTCCACAACCGTCCGGTGTGCCACTTGAGCCCCATATCCCCGTCTTCCTCCCCCCCAA
Source organism: Musa itinerans (assembly GCA_001649415.1). Classification (NCBI taxonomy): domain Eukaryota; kingdom Viridiplantae; phylum Streptophyta; class Magnoliopsida; order Zingiberales; family Musaceae; genus Musa; species Musa itinerans. The sequence goes on from LVTN01001034.1 coordinate 103,426, forward strand.
AAAGTCCAACCTTCGCTCACTTCCTCGGACCTCCGCCGGAGAAATCAAGACTCCGGGGTTCAAATCCTCAGTAGCAACCAAAACCAAGGACCACTACGAGGTCAACGCTCCGGAGTTCCAATCCCCCGTTCCCTCGACCGGAGCCGGAGGAAGAGCGACGCGGCCGATATCGGATCCTGCGGAGATTCACGGATCCGAACACGATAACGGCAGCCATCGTTGAGGCGGCAGCGCAGCTTTTTAATATTTCTCAATAACAAAATGCCCCTCTCATTGCTGATATTTACGACCAAGGCCATACTATACATGAGCCTTTGGATGCTATTCACCAGTGTATATAATTAAGCCTCGGATCTTCATCAACAACCCTACATGTGAAGATTGTGATCATATTATTGTGATCTACGGTGTACGTTTACCCCACGAAGCTTCATGGAGTTCTCTGTGATAATTATTTTTTGGTATATTATTAATTGGCATTTTTATTTTAGAACATTGTTTCATATAGTAATTTCAGGAAATAATTAAATGCCATAGTTGCCTTCCACACATGACATATCAGTAAAATAAAATATACTGGGGAATGCAACTAAGTCAGGTCAATGGAACTTTGACTAAGTTTATGTGGAAATAATTTAAGGCACTTTGATTTAGTAATGTAGCTCAGACAATCCAGTGGGAATTCTCATTGGCTATCAAAGAAAGGGTTAGCTGGAATTAGCTTAGCGATCATATTTAATTTAATCCATAATCGCGGGATTCGTTGCTTGGATGTGTGGATCGTGTGCCGCAAGAGTCTTGGGATCCTCTACAATTCATCTCATCGGTCCGTCCAAGTCTCAATCATCGGTCAATGGCCTTAATGGTAAGGACCTTGTAGGAATCGGAAGGAGGACGGAACCAGTAAGACCTGTAGAGGATCCCTTGCCTTGGCTGGGGCATAGAGGTAATTATGGCATGAACCGTAAGGGTAGCTTCGGATTTTAGGCAAACTTGTTATTGCCGGGATGGAGAAAGCTCGGGCATGATTGCTCGCATCTGACATGCACGTGAGTCTGAGTCTAATAATTAACTTCCATGCAGGTCGTGAGGCGATAAAGGACTGTGTAAGGCTATCCCCTCATTGGATGGGAGGTTTCTTGTCCGGGGCCAGACAGGATCCAAGATCCTCCGCTGACAAGGTAGATGGACGCGTGTTACCCGCATTTAGACCAGCGGCTTGGCATGTAGAAGAACCTGAATCGTAATTGGGCTAATCATTGGATCCGGAATGTTCAGGGTCCATGAAGGCCAGCTGCAAGTTGGGTCGGGTAGATTGGATGCGTCGTTTCATATCTTGTATAATCCTCGAATTCAGTGAATTTTGCATTTGCCTCTTTAAAATTAAGTTATATATATATTCCTACCGTCAATATATTATTTCATAAGTGAAATTAAAAATAAAATTAATACCTCTTTAATATTAATAAATATGAGGGTCACTTAACTGTTAAAAAGTAAATAATATTTTATGTACTAAAAATTTCTCATTCCTTTGTTGACTGATGACTTATAACAAAACAAGCAATCAAATACGTCTGATGACTGAACCTTTATTACTGTGTTAAAGAGACTTGCTTGATAGATCTGCATTTTGGTGATCTAAAGATATAGAAAATACTCAGATAATGCTATTGTGATTTATTTGATTGACAAAAGTTACATATTTATTAAATTTAAATGTATATTTTTCATATTCAACTAATAAGCATGGAGGATATTCATCGATATTTTCAAATACATGGTAATCAAGATATTGAGAATCCAAATCAAGATCATTAAAATGTTATCATAATCAAGGTTTAGATATTCGACCTCTTTTTGTTTGTATATTGTCTTTGAATCTCCGAGTCATATATATCTTTTTGGTCAAATTATTTTTAGCGTATGACTTTCAAATGATAATATTATCCCTTATGAAACAAATCTATTTATTATCATATTAATTTACTGTTCAAGTGGACCTTGGGGTTATAAAGATAATTTTCTTGATCAATTCAAGTATTATTTGAGATGGTAAGCTATTTAATTTATATTTTTAAATCAATGTAATTTTTTATATTGTAGTTATGGTTGAATCAATATTATTTTGTTTTATCTTCTCTATTGATGATTTAGAGTCTAAAATACTCATTTCTCGATAATAGTAATACACTGATGTGTTAGATATTATAGAGTGTGAAATCGCTCTAAAAAGGTACTTAGCCTCTCAAGAGGAACGTTCACTCTTAATCAATCGATTGGTGAAGGTCGAGAGAGTTAGGCCTCCTTGATTGGAATCTTTTATCTACCTTCTTTTTTTCTTACCATCAAATTTTAATTACAATATATTGATTGATATTTTATAGTAGTTTCGGATAGATAGTTGGTGGTTTCCTAACAATACTAGCCAATGACATAAGGGACAATTTCTCCTTATTGACTAAGTTAAATGAATCGGGTAGGAGGGGAATACTAATCTAGCCAATACTTGAACCTATTAGATTAGGATAGTTAATAGGGAGCACACTATCAAGCAATCATCATTCGACATGACTATTATGTGATGTCCAGGATGGAAGGAGAAGATAGATACCATCCTCCATTTATTTGCTGATATGAGCAAAGCTTCAAGACAAGTAATTATAGGCTATCCACACATTGTCTATGGATAAGATTCAAATGGGAGGCAGTTAGAAACTACCCATCCATAGAATATTTTATAGAATATCCTGTCTCATAGGACCAAGTATAAAAGCTTATCTTTAACACAATGAAAAAGGAGGAATCACCTTTTTTTACCACTTGTGTTCATACCCATATAATTTAGGTTTCTAACTCGGGTGTTAGAAGAATCGAGTTGGGAAACCTCTACCGACCTCGGTCTTCGTGTAGATGGCACCTTGGATAATCTTGTGCATATAGGTCCGAACTACTTTAGGCTGATCAGGATGTTAATGACTTCTTTCTTTAACATTTTTTTTGCTAGATGGAGGATATTAAAGAACCCAAGGACAATCCCAAGGCATAAAGGTCGAGAAATCTAACCCTCTCCTCGCCTACGGTCATTGTTGTGGAGTGGAGGTCATAGAGGTCGAAAAACTTGACCCTCTCCACTACCTGTATCATGGTAGTCGATAAACCCAACCAGGTCAGGAAGAGACGTGGAGGTCGGGAAACTTGACCCCATTCAACCAAGATGCATCCCTCAACGATACGAGGGGTAAGTCAATGATGGATCATCACCAGTAGCGCTCGCAGCTCTCCACACTTGAAGGAGGGTCAAGTTCACATCGGTACGGATTGATCCTCTATCGATGAGGGTGTGTTGACAAGGAGTGTCCACTTGTCGAGGTACAAAGGTTATCAATTCAAGACGTAGGTGTCCCTCGACCCTATCAACCTTCGCCTAATGTACGAAGTTGAAGCACTAATCGAAAAGGCATAAGCTTGATGTACCATATGAACTAGACATTTCACATCGAATCCCTCTCGTGAGAGTTCCAAAGCTTATGGAGCACACAATCAGTTAATCATCATCTGACACATGACCATTACTTGGTATCTAGGGTGGAAGGAGAAGGTGGAGGTCATCCTTTATTCATCTACCTATGTGGGTAAGACTCCAAGGTAGACGGTTATGGATTGTCCTCCCTTATTGTCTGTGTGGATAAGAGGCAAAGGGGAGGCTATTGAAGATAGTTAGAGGCTACCTTCTGGTTGTATATTTTATGAAATATTTTATCCCTTTACGATTATGTATAAAGGCTTATCTTCAACATAATGAAAAAGGGGGATTACCTATTTGACTACTCACGTCCACATTTATATATTTTAGATTACTAACTTGAGCGTTAGAATGATCATATCAAGAAATCTCTCTTAACCTTGGTTTTCGTGTATGTGATATCTCGGGAGCTCAATGTTTCCACATCGAAGACACATTGGATAACTCTATGCACGGGTCTGGATTATATCGGGTTGACCAATATATCAACAACTTCTTCCCTCAATAATAGTGAGGGGTTTTGTTGGTAAAGTGATGAAGAGAAGCTTATCATAAGTTTCAATGTCGAAGTAATGCAAGATGGCTTAAGGATGGTGAAGAAAGGTTTTTGAATCCTAATTTTGAAGTAGTAGTTTAGGACAATGCTACAAGATCTTCATTACGATTAATGAAGTTTCAACTTAATTATTATATAAAATATTAGCCCTTCTTTTAACATCCATATGTTAAAACATATTCTGATTATCCAATAAAATCACTTTTGATATTAAGTTAATAAAAAATATTCTAAAGTTTGAATGCTCTATTCATTAGAGAAAGAGAGAGCACAAGTGTTACACCTGACATCATTTATCATGATTTTTTGTTAGAGGTCAATCGAAGTGTTGAGTGTTACAATTAATGTAATCATACATTGGTCAATATTTTGAGCTCGTAAGGTATATGTTAGTGAACAAAAAGTACTATAGCTGATGAGTCAGCACGGTTAGGTCTGTGGGCCAATATCAGGAGCTCCTTGGGGGATAAGTGGGATGATGAGGTGACCATGCCATCGAGCCAGGATGCTGGGTGGCGTTGGTTGGGATCCGGAGCAGCTCACTGATCTGCTTTTGTATGACGGGGAGGTATCCCTTAGGTCGAGCACTGGTCGCTTCGGGATGACTGCTTCGAAGCGCCTCGGGCAGGGGTCGGTTGAGCCCTAGTGAGGAAGTATTGATTGGCGTTCCTTGGTCCGTCGATCCGGGCGCCGCGGGAGATGGGTCACGTCTCCCTAGCTCTGAGATGGATGACAGCTCATCCTCGTGCGCTGGGTGGTGATTCCCGGTTTGAAACGTTCGTCGGTCGGGGGAAGCCTCCTTCCTGCAAAAATAACCTTCGTTGGGTGTTCCCCGACGTTGGCCCCTCCGACGAGCAAGTCAGTCCAATATTCCTCCACCCCTTTCTCTAGCGCCCACCGTGGGGCTTTTATACAATCGTGTGAGGTTTCCCCCCCCCCCCCTTTTTTTCCCAGAGCCCCTCATCGGCGAGTTGGAGTCTTCGGGGGTACTCGGACGATCTCAGACGACACTGCCCTGAGCCCTCAGAATCGCATAGTGCCTTGGTACGGAGCCCGTCGAAGCGTGTGTCGTGGGGCTTTGACGGTGTGCAGCGTTAGATTCTGACATTGGCAGGGTCGTGGCGTGCGATGGTGGCATGTGGCGTTGGGGATGACTCACTTGGGAACCAAAAACTTACCTCATCGGTATATAAGTAATATTACTATTGGAAGTGCAAATATGATATTTGATATGGTATATTTTGGCGGCCTAGACACGTTATAGCTGACACCGCACGGTATATTTTGGCGGCATGGACACGTCATAGCTGACATCGCACGTCAAGTCAGAGCCCTATGCCACATGTCCCGTCCCGGGAGCTCGGGGCAGTGCCGTCTGATATCGCTATGAGCGTCCCGAAACGGCGATCGGTAAGGAGGGCCGTCCCATCCCTCGGGGATCAGCAACGATGTCGAATCGACGCACCATCAACCCTCATACCATAGTATAAAACCCCTAGCCGACTCCCGGCCAAAAGGGGAAGAAAAAAAGAAAAAGCAATCCCACTCGTTACTAACTTGCTCGTCGGAGGGATCACAGCCAAGTATCACCCGACGGAGGTCATTTTTGCAGGAGGGCGACCACTCCTTGACGGTGAGGGTCTCGGTACGGGAGCGCGATCCGCCTGACAGCGAGGAGTTGTCAATCAGCTCCGATCCCGACCAACGCCAACCGACACTTCTTCATGAGGGCACGGCCACCTCGTCATCCGAATTACCCTACAGAAAGCTCCCGATATCGACCCGCGGACCTA
>LVTN01001035.1:0-18138 GCA_001649415.1 Musa itinerans
GATATCGGTATTGCTTATCACATCTGCAATTGGTTGTAGATTCTAGTAAAGCCAAGAAGATTGGCGAGAGGAACATTACATAATGGTTTGTTTATGTTATACACTACTTCTCATATCATGAATGTAAGTATGTCTAAGAGGAAACGAGATGAGGTGAACAGTGCATACTTATGGTATTGTAGGCTTGGTCACATCCATGAGGGAAATATTCAAAAGTTGCTAAATGATGGATATCTAGATCCATTCGATTATGAGCCATATGCAACTTGTGAGCCTTGCGTTCATGAAAAATTGACTAACTCTCCATTTAGTGGAACTAGAGAGAGAGTCACTAAGCTACTGGAACTTATACATAGTAATGTATGTGGACCTATGTCATGTCATTGGTAGTTACTCCTACTTCATTACCTTTACTAATGATTTCTCAAAGTATGGACATATATACTTAATGAAGTACAAGTCCGAGGCCTTTGAGAAATTTATAGAGTATAAGAATGAAGTGGAGAAACAGATTGGAAAGAGTATCAAGACTCTTCAATAAGATCGATGAGGTGAGTACTTAAGTACAGAGCTTACCCAATTCCTCAAGGACCATGAGATTCTATCCCAATGGACACCTTCTTATATACCTCAACTTAATGGTGTATCTGAAAGGACAAATCATATGTTGTTAGACATAGTACGGTTCATGATGAGTTTCGCTGACCTACCCATCTCATTCTGGGGATATTGCTTAGAGACCGCAACTTACCTTCTGAACAGAGTTCCAACTAAGTCGGTAATATCTATACCATATGAGATATAGAAAGGAAAGATGCCCAATCTTAATATTGTTAAGATTTGGGGCTGCCCTACCCACGTTAAAAGATACAACCCCAATAAGTTGGAATCAAGGACAGAGCAGTACAAGTTCGTGGGATACCCAAAGGAAACTTGTGGGTATGATTTCCATCATCTCGAGGACTAAAAGGTCTTTATAGCCAAAAGAGTAGTATTTCTTGAGAAGGAACACATTCTTGGTGGAAATAGTGGGAGCATGATAGAGTTGAGCGAAGTTGGAGAACCTAGCTCAAGCATCACTCTACAGCCCGAGTCTATTCAGGTACCTAACACATAAGTTTCAACTTTACGTAGGTCTGACAAAATATCCCATCCTCCTGAGAGATATGTGGGACATATTAGAGGAGAGGATATTAAGGATATTGATCCTCAAACATACGAGGAGACTATTATGAGTATAGACTCCGGGAAGTGGCAAAAAGCGATGAATTCTGAGATGGATTTTATGTACTCCAACAAGGTTTGGAACCTAATTGATGCACCTGAGGGTATTGTACCCATTGGTTGTAAGTGGATCTTTAAGAAAAAGATCAAAGTAGATGAAAATGTAGAGACCTATAAAGTAAGGCTAGTGTCTATGGGGTATCGTCAAAGGCAAGGTGTTGACTATGTTGAAACCTTCTCACCCGTAGCCATGCTAAAATCCAACTGAATTCTATTGGCTATTACGACACACTATGATTATGAGATCTAGCAGATGGATATGAAAACTGTATTCCTCAATGACAACCTCGAGGAGGAGGTGTATATGATACAGCCCAAGGGATTCATATCCAAGGACTGCCCAAATGAGGTGTGCAGGTTGCTTAGATCCATTTATGGACTAAAGCAAGCATCTCGAAGTTGGAACATAAGATTTGATGAGGCAATCAGATCTTATAACTTCATTAAAAACGAAGATGAGCCTTGTGTGTATAGGAAGGTAAGTGGGAGCGCTATCACCTTCTTAGTGTTATATATGGATGACATCCTAATCATTGGGAATGATGTAAGAATGCTATCTATAGTAAAGGATTAGTTATCTAGACACTTCTCTATGAAGGACTTAGGGAAGCATCCTATATCTTGGGGACTCAGATATATAGAGATAGATCCAAAAGGATGCTTGGCTTGTCCTAGTCCAGGTACATAGACACCATTGTCAAAAGGTTTGGCATAAAAAATTCCAAGAGAGTCTCATACCGAAGAGATTATGGATATCGCTTTCTAGGAGTATGTCCCCAAAGACTCATTGTAACATCCCTCACTTTTGAAAATTTTATAGATGCTTATATGTAAATATGAGGATTAGTTAATAATTTTTTTGTATTAAATAATTTTATATTAGAAGTTAATGGCTAGGGACCTAAATATGAATCTTAGAAAATTGATATGATTCATCACAGATTCACATTAAGTTATTAAAATATATATATATATATATATGGTGGACATGTGTCACTAGCTAACCTAAGTATTGTGCCATTCATGTTGGTTCTATGGATGACACATAAGCCCCTTTCATGTATGCATGACACCTTGCAACCCTTGTATTAGCTAAACCCAAGTAATTAGATAAGAGATTACAGAAATAAAACTTAAGTTTCTGCAACCAACGTTGCTTTGAGATGAGAAGGGAATTGAACAAGAAGAAGAAAAAGCTTTGCTTTGGCTTGAGATTTTGCATCAATTCCACACCATTGGGTCTCAAATTTGTTTAAGGCAAGTGTTCTAACTCCATCCTACAGAAATCCTAATCTCTGTATTCATTTTATTTCTACAAAATTTGAAAGATTTCAGCTGAGAACAAGACATTTCTTTCATTTCGATACAAAGCCATGAATCTATAATTTTTCGATAATCTGACCTCTATGCATTGTTTCGAACCTAACTTTTAGCACTAAACTCTGATTTAGGCAATGCCTAATACATTTGAAAGTATACTCAGAGATCTTTATTTTGATACCAAGATTGAATGATTTGGAGTTTAAATGCATATTAAGACTTCTGATTCAGTTAACCCTACAGATTCTGCAAAATATGGACTATAAATTTATGACCTCTTATTACTTAACTGCTTATAACTTTCTTCTGGGAACTCAGATTTATGCAAAGTATGATTTATTGGAAACTAGACTTAAAAGCCTTCTTGCGGATACCTAATTTTAAATTTTTGGAGTAAAATTGCAAACTGAAACATCTATTTTCATCGACCTTGTGGATTCAGTAAAATAGAGCTGATGTTTTCAGACCATTCGCTACGAAATTATTTATAACTCCCTATTGTAAACTCCAATTCTTGCAAACATTAATTTACCTAAAACTAGATTGACACAGATTTCGAATAACACTTATTTTGTATAAATTGGAGTATAATTAGTTATCCAAATAATTCATACAATGTGCCTCTCAAATTATGCCAGAATCGAGCTTTGGTCGATTTCGCCTCTTCTTGTTTCTTCTCATTGGAAATTGATTTTGGCAAAGACCCTTACTTTAGTTGAGCTTTACATTATTGCCTTAAATTCCTATATACTTTTGTTCTTCAATTATTTGTACACCTGCAGCTATCATGTAAAGTTCATGTTTGCATCGCAATGATTCGTATAAGCATATGCATTCCGTTGTTACGCATGTGTTTCCAATATGTACCAACCTTATTGTTCACAATACTCTTTTGTACTCCGATGTTTGTGGGATTGTCTGGACCTTTGCCAGAAATGGTAAAGGGATTATTTGGACCTTTGCTAGAAATAGTAAAGGGATTGTTTGGACCTTTGCCAAAAATGGTAAAGGGTATGTGCTTAGAGCCCACGATGCTTTAGATTATGTTTGAGATCCCACTTCACCTTCTATCTGTTTGATATGATATCCAAAGCTTTGGTTATATGCTTCTATGTGTGCTTTGGATAAGAATGAAATGTATGCAACGTCAAATGCTATTTGTTCTTTGATATGTTCTGAAATGCTTCTTATGCTTCCGAAACATTCCATATGCCATTGATATGTTCCGAAGCATTTCATCCGCCATTGATATGTTTCGAAATGTTTCATATGTCATTGATATCCGAAATGCTCCTTACGTTTTTGATATGCTTTGAAATATTCCATATGTCATGGATATGCTTCTTATACCAATGATATGCTCCAATTAGCCCTTACTCTATTGTTATGAACAAAATATACTTTGAATGAAATGACATTGTAACTCTGCATTTGTCGAGTGGCTATCTTTGAACTCTTGTATCTCTGCCTTGTATTTTGAAACCTTATTTGTTCGAAACTGTCCTCTTTGCTATGGATATGTTAGTCACTTACTGAACTTTATATGCTCACCCTATTGCTATATAAATTTTTCAGGATAACTTATCGCTCGCTAAAATGTGTAAATTGGGTTAAAGTAGTGGAAAGCTAGAAGATTTTGGGGCAAATATTTTGTACTTGATAGGTTGATGTTGTATAAGTTCTTTTATGTGAAATGAAATATCAATGACCAATCTAGATTGATGTATCTTTTAAATATTTGGAAAGTATCTCTTACGTCGGGATTTTGGGAATGTTAAGTTTAAACTGTGTAACGATATAAACATATAGTACATGTTGGTTTTGTGATTGTATAGATTGTCGCGCTTATGTATTTATGATGTGGTTATGATTTAGTTGAGTTGGCTTTGGATTTTGTGAATCATTAAGCAATATGATAGTATAATTATAAACTGTACAGGTTTTATAAATTATGGATTATAGAGGTAAATGAATGATTTGAATGTTTTCTCAATGTCCTCAAATGTGTGTTTGGATCCTGGATTATTTGTTGAAGTCTAATATTATAAATTTTGAGTTAGGTTCACACCTCCTAAATGATAATTAAATTCAGGGGGCATGACACTCATGAAGAAAGGGCGAACATAAATATAATACCCTATGCCTCAGCAATAGGATCTATCATGTATGTATGTCATGCTATGTACCAGGCCTGATATAGCGCATGCTTTGAGTGTCACAAGCGGGTATTAGGCGGATCCAAGCTTGGAGCATTGGAAAGCAGTAAAGTGTATCCTTAAGTACTTAAGAATGACTAAAGATCTTTTACTAGTATATGAAGGTAATAGCCGTAGGGTTGAAGGCTACACGAACTCAAGTTTCCAATTCGATGTCAATGATAGCAAGTCGAATTCGGGGTATGTGTACACCCTGAATGGAGGAGCAGTGTACTGGAAGAGTTCCAAGCAAGATACTATTAATGACTCGACCATAAAGGCGGAGTTCATTGCTGTAGTAGAGGTAGCAAAGGATGGAGTCAGGATGAAGAAGTTCATCACAGATCTAGGAGTCGTGCTAGGTAGTAAGGAGCTGATTTCCTAATATTGTGACAACTACAGGGTGATTGCTCAAATGAGGGAACCTGAGTCTCATCAGAAGTATTCTGAGGAGGTTTCCACCTGATCAAAGAGATCGTGACCCAAGGAGATGTAGCAGTGGAAAGAGTCTCATTTGAAAATAACATTGCAAATCCATTGACAAAGCTATTGTCTCATATTATCTTTGAGCGTCATAGGGGTTTGATGGGGATCAGACACATAGATGATTAGCTTTAGGTCAAGTGGGAGATTGCTAGTCAAATGTGCCCTGCAAGCCAATCACGTGAGTGATGACACATGTGACTTGACACGCAGTCTTGTTGCTTATTATATTTTGGTATTTATCATTTTATATTGCTTATTGCATATATGTATATATATATTATGATGTCGTTGGATCTGTGCAATGGGAATCAGATCATGATGAGATCATGATAATGAAATCGATTCGCCTTTAAACATAGATCCTAAATAATCCCGATTGTAGGTTACTCGAAAGGGACATCGAGATAACCGGACAGACTGGTGTGTTGTATACTTGTCAATATGATGGATGCAGTTGGTTTGATAGCTACTCATGTGGGGACACTAGGGATACAATACAGGTGCTCATTGGGGAATGAGTTTACTGATTGATCCGCTTACGAAATGTTGAATGGTTGATGATGCCTTATTGTCAAACAGCGATTCTGTAGTCCCAGTGGTGTATCTGGTTCTTAGACATGAGACACTAAGGATGTTTTGTATGAGTGCTACACTCTTTGATATTGGACTTATAGGTCTGGATGTTCCAGGTCTAGCACAGTTAGTCATCGGGAGTGGTAGTCAATATTACGAGGGATATTAAGTGTCGATAGAGGATCATTCACTTTCGGTGTCATGAGAGGAATGTCTTATATGTTCTTGCTCAAACAAATCCCTAGCTAGGGTCAGACAGATTAAGAGAGAAAGAGTTCTCTAGGAGAATCCGATTAGAGCGAGACTCGAGTATAAACCGTATGGGTCTAATAGCACTATGCTCGGTATATGATCTTTAGGATATTAGATGGATAAGGGACTATAGGTGCATGGTAACTAAGGATAGATAGGTCCAACGAATTGGATTTCCCTATATCGTTTGGGGACTACGGCGTAGTGGCCTAGTACGTTTGTAGTCGATGAGTCAAGTGAATTATAATGGAGATGATAATTCACTGAGCTAGAAGGAGTTCTAATAGATATGACTTATAGCCAACTCGATATTGGGCCTAAAGGGTCACACACATATGGTAGGCGTTGCTTTGAGTAGAGGTTCGGATAAGAGATATCCGTCGAAGCTCCTATCTTATTGGATATCCAATAAGCCTCTGAATTATTGGATCCTATAGATGAGATCCAATACCTAATAGGGGAGGATCCATTAGGGTTAAGTTGACTAGGGACCTCTATAAATAGAAGGGATTCAATAGTTTTATAGGTTAGAGCCTTTTGCTTCCTCTCCTATTCTCCTCCCTCTCTCTACCTCAAAGCAGGTTTGGAGTTTTGAGGAGTGTTATCGCAGCCCTACTGTGTCGATCACTGTTAGAGAGGAGGGAGCTTGACCTCCTTCACCCTCTCCTAGAGATCTGTTGGGATTCAGGGATATACAATCTCCCTAGATAACAAACATAATCTATCTCATATGTGGTTTTCTATTTCACGAATTTTTACGCACCAATCTTCATACGATGACGAATATATCTTTAGGAATTAGGGATTTTGTTTTCTATTCTTCCACTACATATGTGATGTCGCCCCCAAGATTTTTCAACACTTAGTTACCATGTACCTTTAGTCCCTCATCCATCTAATATCCTAAAGACCATATATCAAGCTTAGTGCTATCAGGCCCGTATAGTTTCTCCTCGAGTCTCGCTCTAATCGGATTCTTCCAGAGAATTCTTTCTCTCTCAATCTAAATGATCTTAGCCAAAGATTTGTTTGAACAAAAACACATAGGATATTTCTCTAATGATACCGAGAGCGGATGATCTTCTATCGACACTCAATAGCCCTTGTAAGATTGGTTGCCACTCCTAATAACCTACTGTACTAGATTTGGAACTTCCTAACCTATAAGTTTGGTATCAAAGAGTGGAGTACTCATACAGGATATCTTTGGTGTCTCAAGTCTAAGGACTAGATACTTTACTATGACTACGGAATCACTGTCTGACAATAAGGCATCATCAACCATACAGTATTCTGTGAGTGGATTAATCAGTAAACTCATTCCCCATATGAGCAGCTATGAGACCAACTACGCCCATCATATAGATGGGTATATAGCACACTAGTCTATTCGATTATCTCGATGTCTCTTTCAAGTAACCTATGACCAGGATTATTTAGGGTCTATGTTTAAAAGTGAATCGATCTCATTATCATGATCTCATCATGATTCGATTCTCATTGCATAGATCTATAGACATCACAATATATATGCATATATGTAATAATCAATATAAAGTGATAAAATACCAAATAATAATAAGCATAAAGAATACATATCATGTCATGTGTGCCATCACTCACGTTATTGGCTCGCAAGGCACTTATGACAACATCAACCACCCTTACAACTCTTTCTCCTTTTCACAGGTTCAGAGGAGAACCTTTACACCTCTCTTTTACAATTGTTCTCTCATACTCCTCCCTTAGAACTATCACTAAGCTCTTGGAGGAGGGACTCTATGCTTAAAAGAGTTTACAACCTTGGAAGCATAGAGTTTTTGCTCTATTTTCATGTATATTCCAAGGAGGAATTTATGGGGTATTTATATACACCAAATGGCTTCAAAACTTGGAGCCAAAATTTAAATCCTTGGATTTTCGAGGTACTAGCAGTACCACTGCCTGTATTGGGTGGTACCATCGCTTGTATGGTGGTACCACCGCTTGATAGTTTGATACTACATGGTACCACCGCTTGACATACTAACACTAGGCGGTACCATCACCCAATCTAGCAGTACCACCACTTGACATAATCTTGAAGACTATGTTTGGGTGGTACCACAACCCAATCTAGCGGTGCCACCACCTGACATAGTTTTGAAGACTATGTCTGGGCAATACCACTGCCCAATCTGGGTGGTACCACCACCAGACTCTCCTACAGGACATTGAATGGGTCAATCAACAGGTCCAATTCAGTCCTGATTCTGGCCCAATTGGCTCCTAATTGAGTTGGCATTATTTCACCCTAATACCAACTCAATTAGACCTAAACTAACTAGATCTAGATAAATTATTAAAAGATATTAATCACATGTTGTCCGATATGTCATTGGTTAATCCGATGCTTCGTCCGACCCTTCGACGCATTGTCCTCTCCTTCGACATATTGCCTAATCGGCATGTTGTCTTCCCGCAACATCCAATCTCCTTAGTGCAATGTTCGATCTTCTTGGCTCAATGCCCAAACTCATGGCACAAAGCCTTCTGTCGACATGTCGATCGATCCTTCGGCTCGACGTCTAATCTTTTGACATGTTCTACTTCGGCCCAACATTAATTCTTTCTACTTTAATCAAATTATCTCTCTATGATCAAACTAGTCTTGTATCACTCAAAACGTATATTAGATCACAAACTTATCAATTGATTTCATCATCAAAATTCGAGATTCAACAACTTGGTGTCTCAAGTCTAAAGACCAGGTACACCACTAGAACAATGGAATCGCTATCTAACAATGACGTATCATTAACCATCTAGCATCCCATAAGCGGATCAATTAGTGAACTAATTCTCCAATGGGCACCTGCACTGTATCCCTAGTGTCCTCACATGAGCAATTATGAGACCAACCGCCTCCATCATATGTAGTGGTATACAGTACACCAATCTGTCTAGTTATCTCGATGTCCCTCTCGAGTAACCTAAGACCAGGATTATTTAGGATTTGTGTTTAAAGGTGAATCAGTCTCATTATCTTGATCTCATCATGATCCAATTCCCATTTTACAAATCCATGGACATTACAATATATTCATACAATAGACAATATAAAGTGATAAAATGCTAAATAATAATAATAAGTAAAAAGACTGTGTCAAGTCACACGTGCCATCACTCATGTGATTGGCTTGCAGGACACATATAACTAATAGTAAGTTCTTAAAATATGTAAGCTAGTAAGCAAGTTTTACTTTACTTTGCAAGATGGCATTTTTCACTTATTTTTGAAAAATGAAGGCTAGCAAGTTTTGCTTCTCTTGAGATATGCAAACTAGCACTTTTTTATTTTTCTTGAGATATGCAAGATAGCTAGCTTTTGTTTCTTCTTGAATTGTGCAAGCTAGCAAATGCTGGTTCTCTTTTGAGATGTACATACTAGCAATTCTTTCTCCTCCTTTGTCATTGTAAAAAAGAAGGGAATAATACAATGGTGTAAATATTCAAGTCATCACATGAAAGATATATAAAAAAAATCAATTTGGTGATGAGGTATACAATTCATGAATACAAAGGAATTATACATAATGAAACTCAAGATAAACCTTAAGAAGTCAAGTGACATATCATGATTAATTTGGATAAATGTCCTCTTTAATAAATAACAAAAGAATCATAGGAGAATAAATAATGAAAGATTTTGATTCATATAAAAAAATTCTCAAGTTATAAATATCGAGAAATCAATATCATGATTATGATAAAAAATTCTCTATTAAGAGCAAAAAGAGACATAGGATAACAAATAAAATATCTTGATTCATGCATAAAAAATCTCAAGTCATCAAGATCATGATTCACAAAAAAAATCTTACGTTATAATTCTGAGAAATCAAAAGAGAAATCTTGATTTGGATAAAACTCATTCAAATTTAATTTGACAAATCATCAAAATCACTTTCCTAGTTCAAGCGATTCAAAAATATCATAAATAGATTCATTTTAGCATGCCCTAATTTTCCATACAAAAGTTATGCATCATCATTTGAAAACCAAAAAATAAGTTTCATCACAAAAATAATTAAGATCAATAAGCCATAAATCATAAAAATCATCATTACTTCAAATCATCATGCATAATTTCAAAATATAAACTCATTAAGTATGATTTTAAATCATCATTACATCATTACATTATTAAACATAAAGCATCTTCAATCAAAATTATTTTGTTTCGGCTAGTGAGTTTTGTAAAATGTGTTAGATCTCTGGTCATATACCTTGAGCATCCATTATCAAGATATCATTTTTGCTCCTAGCTTTCAATTGTAGACATTTGTATAAGAAAGGTGGGTTTGCTTTAGGTACCCATTTGACTTTGGGTCTCTCACGTTTAGATCTACCAATCTTATTTTTTGACATAAGGTCATTTATGGTTCCTTTAGGAACTCAAACTAATTTATGCAAGTCATATCAATGACCATGTCTACCATAAAAATTACATTTAACCTAAGGGTGAACATATAATGTGGGTCCTTTAACAAAAGAAGTTAGCTTTTATTGAGTATAGTTACTTACAAAGCTAATTCCTTCCTTTCTATGAACATAACCCTTATTGGCAAGAATCATGTTTAATAATTTGCTACCAATTTTAAATTTTTCAAAAGTTTTTTGTAATAATATATTTTGCTTTTTGAATGAATCTAACTCTTTACATTTGGTGCAAGGTGTTAACATACAATTATCATGCCTATTTTTTAAACTTATAAATTTACTAAAAAGAGAAGCATGATCCCTTTTTAGCAATTTATATTTTTTACCAACTAATTTAAAATCATCATATAAATCATAAAAAGCATCAAGTAATCCATTGTAAGGTAAATGAGTTTCAGTTGAGTCACTTACCTCATCGTTGAAAGCCACCAAGGCATAGTTCACTACTTCGCCTTCATTGGTTTGCTCCTCGTCTTCAGATGCACTTGATTTGTCTCAAGTCATCTTGAGTGCTTTCTTATTTTGATGTGCAAGCATCTTTTTCTTCGATTGTGGACATTCCCTTTTAAAGTACCCGATCGATTGCATTCATAGCAAATTATTTTTATCTTTTTTTAAGTTTATTTTTATTCTTAGATTCTTGTTTTATGAACTTTTTAAATTTTCTTATGAGAAGTTTAAAGTCATCATCATCACTTGAGTTTCCTCCCAAGTGGTCTTCTTTAGTTATAAGTACTAAACCCTTTCTATTCTTTAGAAGGTTGCTCTTGTGTTCGTCTTGTGTCATATAAGTCATTTCATAGGTCATTAAAGACCTGATAAGTTCTTCAAGAGCAAAATTGTTTAAGTCCTTTGCTTCTTGTATTGTCATCACTTTTGGATCCCAACTTTTTGAAAGTGATCTTAGTATTGTTGAATCTTGGATTTTGATGATGAAATCAATTAGTAAATTATTTGATCAAATCTATATGTTGAGAAAAGTGTGTAGGATTAACTACGATAGTGATCAAGGCATTAAGCAAAACGAAGTGCCGGAGTCAAGATCAAGATTTCGTTGGGAGTTTGAGAATTTGTTGGAAGTCCGAAGGTTCATTGAAAATGCTATTAGAATTGATCGAGAAGAAGCTTGTCGGAACTTGCCAAGAAGATCGTCATGAGGTCCAAAAGCTTACATGGAGTCCATTGGGAGATTACCGAGAGATCGTCGGAAGTCCGTCAAAAAATCGTCGGAAGCTTGTCGGAAGAAACCTAGACTTACGGACTTGTTTTGTTTAGTGTATGTCTTAAAAATCATAGTTAGCATATAATTATGGTTAGGTTTGGGAGATAATCTCATTAACCGTATTAAGGGCCAATTGGGCCTGTAATTAGACTGATTTAGGCCAGATTCAAGGCCCAACCAGATTACTGGCCCTTGTCTGGCAGTGGCACCGCCAAACTCGGGTGGTGGAACCACCTAGGGAGTGGTCTCCCAAGTGGTATGGGTAGTGGTACCGCCCAGACTAAGCGATGGTACTGTTGGCAATTATTACTACCAAGTAGTGGTACTGCCCTGTGAGGCGGTGGTACCACCAGAGCTCAGTATCCGAGACTCAATCAAGCGGTGGTACCGTCAAATTGGGCGGTGGTACTGCCTAGTGTCAGAGTTTTATATGGTGGTACCACCCAGTACTAGTGGGGGTACTACCAATACCCTAGAAACTCGAGATTAGATACATTTTGGCTCCAATTTTGAAGCTATTGGGGCCTATAAATACCCCACCCTTTTCTGCATGAAAGGGTAACAAAGTGATATCTAAGTGTGGAAAAATCCTTAAGTGTTGGGGTGTAAAAAGTGTTGTAAAAGTGCAAGAGTCTTCCTCCTCTTTCTCTTTAGCTTTGTAATCATCCAAGAAGAAGTGTAAGGCTTGTAAGGGTTATCTCCTAAACTCGTGAAAAGGAGAAAGCACTGTAAAGAGGTGGTTAGTCTTCATCTATTAAACGAAGACCATTAGTGTATGCCGGTGACCTCGATGGAGAAGGAATCAAAAATGGATGTAGGTCACAATGACCGAACCACTATAAATTTCGGTGTGTTCTTTCCTTACTTCTTATTCTCTTTACTGCATTTTACTTTACTTCATTACAAATTGTCCAATCCCCTCTTCTCTACTCACTTACAAACTTATTCGAGTCAAACTAATGGTTTTCGTCAAACTTAGAATTTCATCGAATGAAGTTTTTCGCAATCGTTGAAATTTATTGTTTTTATCCACTGCACTAATTCACCCCCTCTCTTAGTGTCATTCTTGATCCTAACAATTGGCATCAGAGTGAGGTCACTCTCATTTTAGTTTGAAACCCAAGAGAGATGGCATTTGCCGGCAACCAAGAGAATCACTCAATCACACGCCCACCCATGTTCAATGGGACGAATTACACCTATTAGAAAACTAGAATGAGGATTTTTCTAATTTTTACGGATTTTGAGTCATAGAACATTATGAAAAATAGCTTTCAAAAGTCTTCTATTCTAGTGAATGATTGAAATGAGTTAGAGAAGAAGACTTTCGCTTTAAATGTTAAGGCCATGAATGCCTTGTTTTACGCTTTAGATAAAAAATGAGTTCAATCAAGTATCTATTTGTGAAACAACTTTTGATATTTGACTTACACTCGAATTCACTCATAAGGGCACTAGTAGAGTAAAGGAGTCCAAAATTAATCTTTTAATCCATACTTATAAAATGTTTCGGATGAAACCGAGTAAGACCATTGGAGACATGTACACTCGGTTTATGGATGTCATCGATGGTCTAAAAGGACTTGATAAAAGTTTTTCTAATTTTAAACTTATTAACAAAATATTAAGATCCCTCCCAAAGAGTTGGGATCCTAAAGTAGCGGCAATTCAAGAAGCCAAGGACTTGAACAACTTTTCGCTCGAAGAACTTACTTATTGGGTCTTTGATGACCTATGAAATGACTTATAATGCTCATGAAGAGCTTGAGAACAACCTTCTAAAGAATAGGAAGGATATGACACTAAGAACTCATGAAGACCACTTGAAAGAAAATTCAAGTGATGAGGACTATGATGATGACTTGGCACTTTTGACAAGAAAGTTCAAAAAATTCATAAAATAAATAAATCTAAAAATGATACTAAAAATAAAATTGAACCCAAGAAAGAACAAGTTATATACTATGAATGTAAGAAATCGGGACATTTCAAAAGTGAATGTCCCCAAATAAAGAAGAAACAACTAAAAAAGAAGAACGCGCTCAAAGCAATGTGGGATGACTTGAGCGATTTCAAAGACAAATAACAAAGCAACAAAGAAATCGCCAACTATACACTAATGGCCATCGGAGATGAGGTAAGTAGTTCATTAGATACAAATTTATCTTTTAATGAGCTTTGAAGTGCTTTTCATGATTTGTTCGATGAATGTAGAATAATGAGCAAAAAGATTAATTGTTAAAAAAAGGAGCATGCCCTTTTAAATAATAAAGTTGAAAAACTGAAGCATGATAATCCTTCATTACCTCCATGCAATAAGTGTGAACACTTAGCGGCACTTGAGAAGGAAAACTTGCTACTCAAAGAAACTCTAGAAAAGTTTAAGTTGGTAACAAGTTCTTGAACATGATCCTTGCCAATAAGGGTCACGTTCATAGAAGAGGCGGAATCGGATTTGTGAGTAGCTCTCACCAAAATCCAACCACCTTTGTTAAAAGCCCTACCTTACATGTATCACCCCCCACTAAATTTAACTTTTGTTGCAAACTCAGACATGTTGCTTATAAATGTTCATTTAAGATATTGATACTAGGGGTGATGCAGAATGGGGGGGTAAAGTATAATAGATTTTGAAAGAAAACTGATGGTATAGTTTTTCGGATAGAAAATGTAGAATAGATTTTGAAAGAAAAAAATCGACAATAGAGCTATGTTTGTTGGAATGAGTATTTCGAATAGAAAAGTTAGAGTAGATAAGAAACGAACTCTCAAAGAAAAGTTGCAGTACAATTATATTTGCTAGAATGAGTGTTCTGAATAGAAAAGGCATGAACTCACGATAAAACTTAAATAAGATCAAAAAATAGCTTACCACCAAGTTAAAATCACAAAGGGATACAGAAAGTTCACCACCCCAAGGATTATAAATGAGGATACAAAACTAAAAACAAAAGACTCACCACTCAAGGATGCATCCAAGAGATATAGAGTTTAAGGGAGTACTCTAAGAGAGCTTCTACCAAAATATCATCAGTTTCTAAAGTTCTTTCTTAGCCCTAAACACCAAAATAAATACTAGTACATGAAACAACCTTTCATGCATAGAGAATTTTGAAATTAAGTGTTTTACAATTGCTAACCAACTCCTTTAATGTATTCCTTGGTCAAGAAGAAAAGCACCTTAAAATAGCTTTAACTTTATGTAGGGAATATGCTGATGAGCTGTCATATTTGAGTGGGTTGAGTTGAAGACTACGAGGCAATATTTTTTATTGAAAAAAAAACCATAGCATCAGTAAGGTCCATATGAGCATATTGTAGCATATTAGACACTCCCGTGTCAATCTCCCTTGGTTGAAAAAGACCTGTCCTCAAGTCCTTATTTATTTCGTTAACATAATTATGAAAAGAACTTAAATCAGCAACACTAAATGTTGGAGACACTCCATAATCTTCAGGTAGCTTAATCTTATAAGTGTTTTTGCCAATACTCTTAAGCACTTTGAATGGACCATTAGTCTTTGGTTTCAATTTTTCAAATTTGTCTAGTGGAAACCTCTCCTTCCTTGGATGAATCTAGACTAAATCACCAATATTAAACTCCATATGTTTTCTGTGTTTGTTGACAGCTTCCATGTATCTCTCATTTTGCTTTTCTATATTTGCTTTAACACCCTCATGTAGCTTCTTTATCTGCTTTACTCTCTCATCAGCATCTCCACTAAATTGCTTAGTTGTCGAATGAGGGATGAAGTTCAAAGGACCAGTAGGATTAGCACTATAAACAACCTCAAAAGGACTCTTACCAATACTATAATCCATAGAACGATTGTAGGCAAACTCAATTTATGGAAGAATGAGATGCCACTGCTTAATATTCTTGCCAACATTGCTTCTAAGCAAATATCCCAAGCTTCTTTTCATTACCTCAGTTTGCCCATCGGTTTGTGGATGATGCGAGCTGTTGAAATTCAAAGAAGTACCTAGCTTTCTCTAAAGAGTTCTCAAAAAATGACTAAGAAATTTTGAATCTCGATCAGACACCATAGTTCTTGGAATATCATGCAATTTAATAATCTCCTTAAAATACAAATTAGCAATATGAGATGCATCATTCAATTTATTGTAAGGAACAAAGTGAGACATTTTTTAAAATCTATCAACAACAACCATGATAGAATCCTTGTTCCTTTGAGTTCTTTGCAATGCCAAAACGAAATCAAGACTCACATCCTCCCATGGAGCATTTGGAACAAGCAATGGAGTGTACAATCTAAAATTTTAATTTCTTGTTTTTGCCAAATGACACACTTGACATTACTTTACATATCTCTCCACATCTCTAAATATCTTAGGCCAATAAAAGTTTGATTGAACAAGAGCTAGAGTTTTGTCTCTACCGAAATGTCCATCCAAAACACCACCGTGAGCTTTTGCTAGAATTACTTGTCTCAAAGAATAAGATGGAACATATAAAGCATTAGCTTGAAAAAGAAAACTATCAAAGATAGAAAATTGTTGAAAGGAACCTGATTTGCAATTATGCCATATTGAGTTGAAATCCACATCATTCTTATAGAGATCTTTGAATGTTTCAAATCCAACCACTTTGACTTCCACTACTGATAATAAAGAATGCTTTCTGCTCAATGCGTTGGCAACTACATTTTGAACATCAGATTTATGCTTGATTGTAAAGTTATATGATTGCAAAAACTCCACCTAAGCTGCATGCCTCTTGTTTAGCTTGTGCTGGTGATTAATGAACTTTAATACCTCATGATCAGAAGATAGGACAAATGGCTTGGCAAGAAGATATTGACTCCAATGAGATAAAGCTCGATAAATGGTATAAAACTCCTTATCACAAGTAGAATATTTCTTTCTCGTATCATTCAACTTTTTACTAAAAAATGCAATGGGCTTTCCGTCTTGACTCAAAACAGCACCAATTCTCACACTAGATGCATCATATTCAACCTCAAACATATTATCAAAATTTGATAGAACTAAGATAGGAGTTTCGGTCACCTTTCTTTTTAAAAGCTCAAAAGCATCATTAGCCTCACTAGTCCATTGGAATTTATTACATTTCAGACATTCGATGATTGGATCGACAATAGAGCTGAAACCCTTGATGAATCTTCTATAAAAGGAAGCTAAGCCATGGAAACTCCTCACATCATGCAATGAAGCAGGTGTTGGCCAATTGAGAATAGTTTCTACCTAACTTTGATTCATCATGATTTCATCTTTTGAAACAACATATCTCAAAAACATAACACTAGAAGTAAAGAAATCACACTTCTTTTGATTAGCATAAAGCATTTGCTACCTCAAAATAAGAAAGATCTCTTTCAGATGATTCATATGCTCCTCTTGGCTCTTGCTATACACCAATATATCATCAAAGTAAGCTACAACAAATATTCCAATGTACGGCTTATGTGATTCATAAATCTCATGAAAGTGCTAGGAATATTAGATAGCCTAAATGACATAACCAACCATTCATATAAGCCTTCTCTAGTTTTAAATGTTGTTTTCCACTCATCTACGGGCCTCATTCTTATTTAGTGATAGCCACTCAAATCAATCTTAGAGAAAATATAAGCACCACATAATTGATCAAGTAAATCATCAAACCTTGGAATAGGAAAATGATAGTCCACTGTAATTTTGTTGATGGTGTGATTGTCCACACACATTCTCTAAGAACCATCATTCTTAGGCACCAACAAGGCTGGAACTGCACAAGGACTCATGCTCTCCCGAAGTAATCCCTTTTCCATCAACTCGTCCACTTGTCTCTGAAGTTCTCCATGCTCCTTGGGACTAATTATGTAGGCTGCCTTGTTAGGTAGAATAGCCCTTGGAATAAGATTAATATGATATTGTATGTCTCTAAAAAATAGAAGGCCATGTGGAATCTCTTCCGATATAACATCTTTAAACTCCTTCAGGATTTGTTTCATGATTGCTGGTGTCTCTTTGTATTGTTCATTCTATCTACTACTACTATAGCTATAACATGACCACCCTTGTCTAATTTACCTTTACATTCACCATAGGACATAAAGGCCCTAACTTCCTTCTTTGGTGCACTGATTTCGGAAAGTTGTAATAGAGCTAAGATAATCTTCTTTTTCATTCATCATAAAAGAATAAGTATGTTTGTAGCCATCATAAAACACCTTTCTATCATAATGCCAAGGTCTTCCTAATAGCAAATAACAAGCATCCATAAGTGTTAGGATCAAGAGCACTAAGAGGGGGGGGGGCGAATTAGGGGAGGGAAAATCTTTCGGTGATTAAAAATTCGTT
>LVTN01001035.1:20508-41954 GCA_001649415.1 Musa itinerans
GCCACAGTTCTGGGTTCGAATGGGCTGATCCATTCGGCCCAATTTGTGTCTTTCAGGGGCCCAATTGCCCCAAGATTAAGTTAATGGGATCACCTCCCATTTCTAACTTAATCATTGTGCTAACTACGACCTTTCTTAAGGCATATACTGCAGCTTGCTCCGATGCGTCAATCGCTTCTTCCAGCGAGCTTCCAGCGATCTTCCGGCTAACATCCGACGAACCTTCGGCGATGCTCCTGCGGACTTCCGGCAAACTCCTGGACTTGCGACGATCCACTTGGTGAGTTCCGACGAGCTTCTTTGGCAAGCTCCAGGACTTCTCGGATTTGTTCCCGTAGAACCTCCGACGACCGTCCGGACTTCCGTTGAACTCTCGAACTCCCAACGTGATCATAGCTTACCCAGGGTCAGAAGAATTGTTCACTGTCTTACTTTCATCGTAGTTAATCCTGCACACTTATAACAAAACTTCGATCGAGACAATTAATCCTAAGCAATTAACCAAGTTGTCCGGCATGTCATTGGTCTCTCGACGCTTCGTCCGATTCTTCGGCGCATCGTCCTCTCGTGCAGCCTATTGCCCAATCGGCCAGTTGACTCCGCAACTCCGATGTCCTTGGCGCAATATCCGCTCTTCTTGGCCCGATGCCCGAATCCACGACCCGAAGCCTTCTGTCGACACGTCAACCATTCCACTGGCCCGACGTCCAATCTTCTGACATGTTCCTCCGGCCCAACATGATTTTCTTACTTTAATTGTCTCATCCTGATTGAAGCATCCTACGTCACTCAAAACGCAGATTAAAACATAAACACATATCAAGTGGTTTTATCATCAAAATACGAGATTCAACAATAAGAGCAACATCACACCATACTTCGTCTTTATAATACTTGCCAATAGAAAATGAAACTAAACATCTTTTAGTTACCTTGATATCATTTCCTTTTTGCAACCAACATAATTGGTATAAATGTGGATGAGAGATTATGTCCAACTTTAACTTCTGCACCATCTCCACAGATACCACATTCTTAAAGTTGCCACTGTCGATGGTCACCAAGCACACCTTGCCAAGAGAAGTGCATTTAGTGTGAAACACATTTTTTCTCACCAAACTTTCATCCTCGGCCACATAAGACACTTGTAAGCTACATTGCAACACAATAGATAAACCATGATCTACATAAGTAACATCTTCCTCATCTTCATCATATTTTGGTACATCGTCGGCTTCATCTACTCCTCCATCACTATGATCTTCAACCAAAGTTATAATCCTCCTATTTGGATAATCTGAAACAATATACCTAAAACCATGACATTTGAAGCATTTTCAACCACTTGGGGTAGAAGAATTAGGTGTTTTTTTATTGCCAACAAATTCTTCACCCTTTTCCTGCACCTTCGATATCACCTTGCTTTGGACAATAGGCTTAGAACTTCCTCCTTTTATATAGCCTTCTTTTGTACCGTACCAAAAATTCTTTTCAAACTTCTATTGCTTTTCAACTTTCAATGCTAGCTTGCTCACATTATTTAAAGACCAATTTGGTTGCAGTTGAACAACTTTAGCAATCTCATACTTTAGACCTCATAAGAATCTTGCAATGGTTTGCTCTTTTGGTTCCACAAACTCTCATTTTAACATTAGATTATCGAATTATGCTATGTACTCTTCCATAGTAAGATATTTTTGCTTTAAATCATGGATTTTGAGAAATATCCCTTGTTGATAATTGTCAGGTAAATATTTTCTCTTCAGCTCTCTTTTCATTTTTTTTCCATGTCATGATCTTTCTCTTCCCCTCACGTTCTCTTTGTTTCTTCAGATTTTCCCACCAAAAAGATGTATTCCGTCTAAGTTTAAGTGCCACAAGTTTTATCTTCTTTTGTTTTGGTAGTTCATGAAAATAAAAAATTCTTTCCACTGTATTAAGCCAATCAATAAAGTCATCGACATTAATTTTACGTTCAAACTCAAGAATATCCAATCTTGGGTTGTATTTGTTCTGCCACTCGTCTTGGACTCTATGTCTTGCCCAAAATCTTCTCAACTCCCATGGTTAAGGAGGTGTATCATCCTCATAAGTAAATTCATGGACATCATTTTTATGCTGGATGAGTCTACTTTGAAGTTCTTAGATTATTTCATTTTTTTCTTGTAGACTATGCAGCAATCTTCGTAGCTACTACCTCAATAACTCAACATCATCTTCATGGAAACTACCTTCACCAACTATATATTTTCCATTCCGCCTTGCCATAATCTCTAACATTTAGCTCTGATACCAAACTGATACCGGGGGTGATGCAGAATGGGGGGGTAAAGTAGAATAGATTTTAAAAGAAAACTGATGGTATAGTTTTTCGTATAGAAAATACAAAATATATTTTGAAAGAAAAAAACTGACAATAGAGCTGTGTTTGTTGGAATGAGTATTTCGGATAGAAAAGTCAAAGTAGACAATAAACAAACTATCAAAGAAAAGTCACAGTACAATTGTATTTGCTGGAATGAGTGTTTTGAATAAAAAAGACGCGAACTCACGATAAAACTTAAATAAGATCAAAAAATAGCTCACCACCAAGTTAAAATCACAAAGGGATATAGAAAGTTCACCACCCCAAGGATTATAAACGATGATACAGAACTAAAAACAAAATACTCACCACTCAAAGATGCATCCAAGAGATACAAAGTTTAAAGGAGTACTCCAAGAGAGCTTCTGCCAAAATATCATTAGTTTCTAAAGTTCTTTCTAAGCCTTAAATACCAAAATAAATACTAGTGTATGAAACAACCCTTCATGTATAGGGAATTTTGAAATTAAGTGTTTTACAACACTAACCAACTCCTTTAATGTATTCCTTGGTCACGAAGAAAAGCACCTTGAAACAGCTTTAACTTTGTGCAAGGAATATGCTGATGAGCTGTTATATTTGAGTGGGCTAAGTTGAAGACTATGAGGCAATATTGTGGGCTGAAAAAATTACCATAGCATCAGCAAGGTCCATATGAGCAGATTGTAGCACATTAGACACTCCTGTGTTAGAGATATAATCCACATAAATTGATTTGAGTTCCTAAAGGAACCATAAAGAACTCCATGCAAATTAATAAGTTGAGCAGACCGATTTTTGAGGTACCTAAGGTCAAATTGTTACCTAAAAATTATCCTTTTTTGTAGAAATGTTTACCATCACAAACTAGGAGTAAGAGATGGTACCTTGATAGTGGATGCTCAAGGCACATGATTGGAGATCCATCTAAATTCTCTAATCTCAATAGCCTAGACGAAGGGTATGTCACCTTCGAAGACAACAACAAGGGTAAAATCATTAGTAAATAAACCATAGGTAACAAATTCAACTTTTTGATTGAAGATGTGTTATTGGTTGATGACTTAAAGCATAATCTTTTGAGTATTTGGCTGTTATATGATAAAAGATATAATATTAGATTTGAATCCAATGCTTGCATTATTGAAAAACCACACAAAAACACATCTATGATTGCCCTAAAACAAAATAATGTGTACACTATTGATATTGATGATCTTTGTAATGAAATGTGTTTTTCGGTTTTGAATGACAACGCTTAGTTTTGGCATAGGAGATTATGTCATGTTAGCATGAAACTAATCTTTCAAATCTCATCTAGAGAACTTATAAGAGGTATTCGAAACATTAAGTTTGTTAAAGATAATGTATGTGATGCTTGTTAATTAGGAAAACAAATAAAAGATAGTTTCAAGTCAAAGAATCAAATAAGCACCTCTAGACTATTGCAATTGATCCATATGGATTTGTTTGAACCAATTAATACAACAAGCCTAAGAGGTAGCAAATACGCCTTTGTAATTATAGACGATTATAGTAGATACACTTAGACATACTTCTTGGCATACAAAAGTGATTGCTTTAAGTGTTTTTCTATGTTTTGTAAACTTATTCAAAATAAAAAAGGCTTCATGATCTCATCAAGTCGGAGTGATCGTGGTGGTGAATTTCAAAATTATGATTTTCAAAACTTTTATAAATCTAGTGGATACAACCATAATTTCTCTACTCCGAGAAATCCTCAATAAAATGGAGTAGTAGAAAGAAAAAATAAGAGTTTATAAGAAATGGCAAGAACCATGTTAAACGAACATAGCCTACCCAAATATTTTTGGGCCAAAGCCATTAATACGGCATGCCATGTCATGAATAGGGTTCTAGTAAGACCATTATTTTCAAAAACTCCTTATGAATTATGGAATAACAAAAAAACCCAATGTTTCATATTTTAAAGTTTTTGGTTGTAAATGTTTTATCTTGAATTAAAAAGATGCCTTAAGAAAGTTTGATGTAAAATCCAATTAAGGCATTTTTCTTAGTTATTCTTCTATTTCTAAAGTCTTTCGTATCTTTAATAAAATAACTTTGGTTATAGAAGAGTCTATTCATGTTGTCTTTAATGAAGTTTCCGAATTTAAGAAAAATGATTTTGATGATGATCTTAATTTTGATGTACTGAAATTGAATAAAACCTCTCCTCCAACTAGCAACTTAGATACATCTTCTTCCAAAATATCCTTACCTAAGGAATGGAAGTATGTAGATGCTCATACTGAGAAGCTAATTATAGGAGACACATCAAAGGGTGTTCAAACTCGTTCTTCTTTTAAAAAAATTTATGTCAACACCGCTTTTCTTTCTTAAATTAAACTGCAATGCACTAACAAAGTCTTGAAAGTTGATTTATGGGTTATTGTAATGCAAAAAGAGTTGAACCAATTTGAGAGAAATGAGGTATGGAAGCTTGTTCCGAGACCTAGTGACCATTTAGTTATTGGTATTGAATGGGTCTTTAGAAACAACCAAGATGAATTTAGTATCGTGATTAGAAACAAGAGTAGATTAGTGGCCAAGGGTTTCAACTAAAAAGAATGTATCAATTATGAAGAAACCTTCGCTCCTATGGCAAGATTAAAAGTCATAAGGATGCTCCTTGCCTATGCTAGTAGTAATAATTTTAAGTTATTTCAAATGGATGTTAAAAGTACTTTCTTAAATGGCTTTATTTTCGAAGAAGTGTATGTTGAACAACCACCCGGATTTGACAACTCTCTTTTTCCTAATCATGTGTTTAAGTTAACTAAATCTCTATATAGATTAAAACAAGCCCCGAGAGTTTGGTATGAGAGACTTAGCTCCTTTCTTATCCAAAATAATTTCTCTAAAGGCAAGGTCGATACTATATTGTTTATTAAAAATTTTGAAAATAACTTTCTTGTTTTTCAAATTTATGTTGATAATATTATTTTTGGTTCTACAAATGAATCCTTATACGAATCATTTGCCAAGAGTATGAGCCAAGAGTTTGAAATGAGTTTAATGGGTGAATTAACTTTCTTTTTAAGCTTACAAATCAAATAACTTAGTGATGGTATTTTTCTTAGTCAAACCAAATATGCATTATAATTGCTAAAATGGTTTAATGTGGATGATTCAAAAGCTATCAATACTCCTATGAGTACCTCCACTAAGTTAGACATGGATGAAAGTAGAGAAAGCTTTGATCAAAAAACTTATAGGGGTATGATAGGTAGTTTACTATATCTCACCACAATTAGATCGGATATCATATTTAGCATAGGACTTTATGCTAGATTTCAATCTAATCCTAAGCTCTCTTATCTTAAAGCCGTTAAAAAAATTCTTAGATATCTTAAAGGAACCCCTAATCTAGGATTATGATATTCAAAATCCAAAAATTTTGAATTAATTGCTTATGCTAATACAAATTTTGCTGGATATAGAGAAGGTAGAAAAAGCATATCCAGAACATGTCAATTCTTAAGTCATGCACTTGTTTCTTGATCTTCCAAGAAACAAAACTCAATTACATTATCTACAACCGAAGCTGAGTATATAGCAGTTGGTGTATGTTGTGCACAAGTTGTATGGATGAAAAATATATTAGAAGATTATAGAATTCACCTTAAGAATATTCTCATAAAATGTGATAACACAAGTGTAATATGTTTAACAAAAAATCATATTCAACACTCTAGAACTAAATATATTGACAATAGGCATCATTTTATAAGAGATCATGTTAATAACCATGATATATCTTTAGAGTTTATTAATACAAAACATTAATTAGCCAATATCGTTACAAAACCTTTAAATGAAGAATAATTTGATTTTATTATAAGAGAGTTAGGAATGTTAAACTGTCTGAATTCATGAGTTTGTTGTATATCTTTTCCGGACTTTCTTGATTTTTTTTATAAATGAAGCTTTCACGAAATCTGGAATATCAATTTACTTGGTATCAAATTTATTTCATACCCTTGCTCCATCACTTAATGATTTTTGATACACTTAGTCCCTTCACTCATGGATTTCATTGACAAATACATCTCTCATAGATTTCATTCATGGATTTTTGATCCTTCATTTGATCCTCCTTTCCCATGAATTCTTTCTTACTCTTCTTATGAAAGAAGAATTTTTATGGACTTTTAGTATATGATGATCACTTGCAAGAATAAGGATTTAATTTTATATGGACATCTTAATCCTTTTAATGAATCCTTTCTCTTTGTTAAAATAGAAGCTTGATTTGATGAAACTCATTTATTATTTTGGATTTGACTTGGTTCAAATCCTTTCATGAATTTGATTCTTGATGAATTTCTCCCTTACTCTTCTTCCTCTTTTTACTTTAGCAATCTCATACTTTAGACCTCATAAGAATCTTGCAATGGTTTGCTCTTTTGGTTCCACAAACTCTCATTTTAACATTAGATTATCGAATTATGCTATGTACTCTTCCATAGTAAGATATTTTTGCTTTAAATCATGGATTTTGAGAAATATCCCTTGTTGATAATTGTCAGGTAAATATTTTCTCTTCAGCTCTCTTTTCATTTTTTTTCCATGTCATGATCTTTCTCTTCCCCTCACGTTCTCTTTGTTTCTTCAGATTTTCCCACCAAAAAGATGTATTCCGTCTAAGTTTAAGTGCCACAAGTTTTATCTTCTTTTGTTTTGGTAGTTCATGAAAATAAAAAATTCTTTCCACTGTATTAAGCCAATCAATAAAGTCATCGACATTAATTTTACGTTCAAACTCAAGAATATCCAATCTTGGGTTGTATTTGTTCTGCTACTCATCTTGGACTCTATGTCTTGCCCAAAATCTTCTCAACTCCCATGGTTAAGGAGGTGTATCATCCTCATAAGTAAATTCATGGACATCATTTTTATGCTGGATGAGTCTACTTTGAAGTTCTTAGATTATTTCATTTTTTTCTTGTAGACTATGCAGCAATCTTCGTAGCTACTACCTCAATAACTCAACATCATCTTCATGGAAACTACCTTCACCAACTATATATTTTCCATTCCGCCTTGCCATAATCTCTAACATTTAGCTCTGATACCAAACTGATACCGGGGGTGATGCAGAATGGGGGGGTAAAGTAGAATAGATTTTAAAAGAAAACTGATGGTATAGTTTTTCGTATAGAAAATACAAAATATATTTTGAAAGAAAAAAACTGACAATAGAGCTGTGTTTGTTGGAATGAGTATTTCGGATAGAAAAGTCAAAGTAGACAATAAACAAACTATCAAAGAAAAGTCACAGTACAATTGTATTTGCTGGAATGAGTGTTTTGAATAAAAAAGACGCGAACTCACGATAAAACTTAAATAAGATCAAAAAATAGCTCACCACCAAGTTAAAATCACAAAGGGATATAGAAAGTTCACCACCCCAAGGATTATAAACGATGATACAGAACTAAAAACAAAATACTCACCACTCAAAGATGCATCCAAGAGATACAAAGTTTAAAGGAGTACTCCAAGAGAGCTTCTGCCAAAATATCATTAGTTTCTAAAGTTCTTTCTAAGCCTTAAATACCAAAATAAATACTAGTGTATGAAACAACCCTTCATGTATAGGGAATTTTGAAATTAAGTGTTTTACAACACTAACCAACTCCTTTAATGTATTCCTTGGTCACGAAGAAAAGCACCTTGAAACAGCTTTAACTTTGTGCAAGGAATATGCTGATGAGCTGTTATATTTGAGTGGGCTAAGTTGAAGACTATGAGGCAATATTGTGGGCTGAAAAAATTACCATAGCATCAGCAAGGTCCATATGAGCAGATTGTAGCACATTAGACACTCCTGTGTTAGAGATATAATCCACATAAATTGATTTGAGTTCCTAAAGGAACCATAAAGAACTCCATGCAAATTAATAAGTTGAGCAGACCGATTTTTGAGGTACCTAAGGTCAAATTGTTACCTAAAAATTATCCTTTTTTGTAGAAATGTTTACCATCACAAACTAGGAGTAAGAGATGGTACCTTGATAGTGGATGCTCAAGGCACATGATTGGAGATCCATCTAAATTCTCTAATCTCAATAGCCTAGACGAAGGGTATGTCACCTTCGAAGACAACAACAAGGGTAAAATCATTAGTAAATAAACCATAGGTAACAAATTCAACTTTTTGATTGAAGATGTGTTATTGGTTGATGACTTAAAGCATAATCTTTTGAGTATTTGGCTGTTATATGATAAAAGATATAATATTAGATTTGAATCCAATGCTTGCATTATTGAAAAACCACACAAAAACACATCTATGATTGCCCTAAAACAAAATAATGTGTACACTATTGATATTGATGATCTTTGTAATGAAATGTGTTTTTCGGTTTTGAATGACAACGCTTAGTTTTGGCATAGGAGATTATGTCATGTTAGCATGAAACTAATCTTTCAAATCTCATCTAGAGAACTTATAAGAGGTATTCGAAACATTAAGTTTGTTAAAGATAATGTATGTGATGCTTGTTAATTAGGAAAACAAATAAAAGATAGTTTCAAGTCAAAGAATCAAATAAGCACCTCTAGACTATTGCAATTGATCCATATGGATTTGTTTGAACCAATTAATACAACAAGCCTAAGAGGTAGCAAATACGCCTTTGTAATTATAGACGATTATAGTAGATACACTTAGACATACTTCTTGGCATACAAAAGTGATTGCTTTAAGTGTTTTTCTATGTTTTGTAAACTTATTCAAAATAAAAAAGGCTTCATGATCTCATCAAGTCGGAGTGATCGTGGTGGTGAATTTCAAAATTATGATTTTCAAAACTTTTATAAATCTAGTGGATACAACCATAATTTCTCTACTCCGAGAAATCCTCAATAAAATGGAGTAGTAGAAAGAAAAAATAAGAGTTTATAAGAAATGGCAAGAACCATGTTAAACGAACATAGCCTACCCAAATATTTTTGGGCCAAAGCCATTAATACGGCATGCCATGTCATGAATAGGGTTCTAGTAAGACCATTATTTTCAAAAACTCCTTATGAATTATGGAATAACAAAAAAACCCAATGTTTCATATTTTAAAGTTTTTGGTTGTAAATGTTTTATCTTGAATTAAAAAGATGCCTTAAGAAAGTTTGATGTAAAATCCAATTAAGGCATTTTTCTTAGTTATTCTTCTATTTCTAAAGTCTTTCGTATCTTTAATAAAATAACTTTGGTTATAGAAGAGTCTATTCATGTTGTCTTTAATGAAGTTTCCGAATTTAAGAAAAATGATTTTGATGATGATCTTAATTTTGATGTACTGAAATTGAATAAAACCTCTCCTCCAACTAGCAACTTAGATACATCTTCTTCCAAAATATCCTTACCTAAGGAATGGAAGTATGTAGATGCTCATACTGAGAAGCTAATTATAGGAGACACATCAAAGGGTGTTCAAACTCGTTCTTCTTTTAAAAAAATTTATGTCAACACCGCTTTTCTTTCTTAAATTAAACTGCAATGCACTAACAAAGTCTTGAAAGTTGATTTATGGGTTATTGTAATGCAAAAAGAGTTGAACCAATTTGAGAGAAATGAGGTATGGAAGCTTGTTCCGAGACCTAGTGACCATTTAGTTATTGGTATTGAATGGGTCTTTAGAAACAACCAAGATGAATTTAGTATCGTGATTAGAAACAAGAGTAGATTAGTGGCCAAGGGTTTCAACTAAAAAGAATGTATCAATTATGAAGAAACCTTCGCTCCTATGGCAAGATTAAAAGTCATAAGGATGCTCCTTGCCTATGCTAGTAGTAATAATTTTAAGTTATTTCAAATGGATGTTAAAAGTACTTTCTTAAATGGCTTTATTTTCGAAGAAGTGTATGTTGAACAACCACCCGGATTTGACAACTCTCTTTTTCCTAATCATGTGTTTAAGTTAACTAAATCTCTATATAGATTAAAACAAGCCCCGAGAGTTTGGTATGAGAGACTTAGCTCCTTTCTTATCCAAAATAATTTCTCTAAAGGCAAGGTCGATACTATATTGTTTATTAAAAATTTTGAAAATAACTTTCTTGTTTTTCAAATTTATGTTGATAATATTATTTTTGGTTCTACAAATGAATCCTTATACGAATCATTTGCCAAGAGTATGAGCCAAGAGTTTGAAATGAGTTTAATGGGTGAATTAACTTTCTTTTTAAGCTTACAAATCAAATAACTTAGTGATGGTATTTTTCTTAGTCAAACCAAATATGCATTATAATTGCTAAAATGGTTTAATGTGGATGATTCAAAAGCTATCAATACTCCTATGAGTACCTCCACTAAGTTAGACATGGATGAAAGTAGAGAAAGCTTTGATCAAAAAACTTATAGGGGTATGATAGGTAGTTTACTATATCTCACCACAATTAGATCGGATATCATATTTAGCATAGGACTTTATGCTAGATTTCAATCTAATCCTAAGCTCTCTTATCTTAAAGCCGTTAAAAAAATTCTTAGATATCTTAAAGGAACCCCTAATCTAGGATTATGATATTCAAAATCCAAAAATTTTGAATTAATTGCTTATGCTAATACAAATTTTGCTGGATATAGAGAAGGTAGAAAAAGCATATCCAGAACATGTCAATTCTTAAGTCATGCACTTGTTTCTTGATCTTCCAAGAAACAAAACTCAATTACATTATCTACAACCGAAGCTGAGTATATAGCAGTTGGTGTATGTTGTGCACAAGTTGTATGGATGAAAAATATATTAGAAGATTATAGAATTCACCTTAAGAATATTCTCATAAAATGTGATAACACAAGTGTAATATGTTTAACAAAAAATCATATTCAACACTCTAGAACTAAATATATTGACAATAGGCATCATTTTATAAGAGATCATGTTAATAACCATGATATATCTTTAGAGTTTATTAATACAAAACATTAATTAGCCAATATCGTTACAAAACCTTTAAATGAAGAATAATTTGATTTTATTATAAGAGAGTTAGGAATGTTAAACTGTCTGAATTCATGAGTTTGTTGTATATCTTTTCCGGACTTTCTTGATTTTTTTTATAAATGAAGCTTTCACGAAATCTGGAATATCAATTTACTTGGTATCAAATTTATTTCATACCCTTGCTCCATCACTTAATGATTTTTGATACACTTAGTCCCTTCACTCATGGATTTCATTGACAAATACATCTCTCATAGATTTCATTCATGGATTTTTGATCCTTCATTTGATCCTCCTTTCCCATGAATTCTTTCTTACTCTTCTTATGAAAGAAGAATTTTTATGGACTTTTAGTATATGATGATCACTTGCAAGAATAAGGATTTAATTTTATATGGACATCTTAATCCTTTTAATGAATCCTTTCTCTTTGTTAAAATAGAAGCTTGATTTGATGAAACTCATTTATTATTTTGGATTTGACTTGGTTCAAATCCTTTCATGAATTTGATTCTTGATGAATTTCTCCCTTACTCTTCTTCCTCTTTTTCTTATTTTTTATGACAAAGGAAGAAAGAAACTTGCACATTTCAAGAAGAACCAAAAAGCTTTTGCACATCTAAAGTAAAAAATGTTAGTTTATCCATTTTAAAAACCAAAAGTAGTTATCATGCAAAGTTTTTCCTTACCTTCTTTTTTGGCTTGGATAAATTGGTGTAGAACATGCTTAAATTTTTTTTTAACACACTTGCATTATTGAATGGTTCTCCTTTTTGTTGGTGACAAAGGGGGAGAAATGTGGTAAATTGATGACAAATTGGCATTATGAATGTTTGAAATAATAATGTGTAAAATGTATCTTATCGTAAATTCTTGAATGTTTTGTGAATGTTTGAAATATGATTGGAATCATCAAATACATCACAACGCATTGCAAAAACTTGAAACATATCAAAATGTATTGCATATGCATCATATGTATCGTAGATACTTGAAATGTTTTATGAATGCTTGATAAATGTCTATCATTATGATAAGGTATCATAAACTTAATTTCTTACTTACAATTGACATCATGCCTCAGATTAATGAATTATCACCTTTGAAATTTGACTCTTGCTAAATTTTATATTTGAAATTTATATTATACTTGAAAATAATGATTGTCTATCATCATTCTACATTAGACTTAAAAATGGATGTCATGCCTTGACAACATTTGTATTGTGATAAATACGTGGTATCGTATTTTGAGATGGTAAATCATGATTGGTATCATGATGTGCATGTCGATAAGTTTAAATACATATAACTTATCGGTTTGATGCTTAAATTCAAAGGTCATGAATTTAATAATGTCTTTCTCAAGTATGGCATATAAATAGGGGGAGTTAAGGTTAACTCTGTCATCAATTGATTATCATTATAAAAAAGGAGGAGTTTGTTGAATCTTGAATTTTGATGATGAAATCAATTGATAAATTATTTGATCAAATCTATATGTTGAGAAAAGTGTGTCAGATTAACTACAATAGTGATCAAAGCATAAAGCAAAATGAAGTGCTAGAGTTAAGATCGAGATTTGGTTAAGAGTTCGAGAGTTCGTCGGAAGTCCGAAGGTTCATCGGAAATGTTGCTAGAATTGATCGAGAAGAAGCTCATCGTCATGAGGTCTAAGAGCTTGCTTGGAGTTAGTTGGGGGATTGCCGAGAGATCGTCGAAAGTCTGCTGGAAGATCGCCAGAAGAAACCTAGACTTACGAACTTGTTTTATTTAGTGTATGCCTTAAAAATCGTAGTTAGCACATAATTAGGGTTAGGTTTGGGAGGTAATTATTGGAAAATCTTGGGGGTGACATCACATGCGCAACGAAAGAATAGAAAAATAAAATATCCAATTTTCTAAAATGATGTTCGTCGTCGTACGAAGATTGGTGCGCAAAAATCTACAAAACTTAAAACTGCGTATAAGATAAATTATGTTACCTAGGGAGATCGTATATCCCTGAATCCTTGCAAATCTTTAGCAGAGGGTGAAGGAGGTCAAGCGCCCTCCTCTCTAACGGTGATCCATACAACAGGGCTGTGACGATGCTCCTCAAAACTCCAGGCCTGCTTTGAGGTGGAGAGGTGGAGGAGAATAGGAGAGGCAAGCAAAGGCTCTAGCCTATGAACCACTGAATCTCTCCTATTTATAGAGGTCTCCTATCAACATAACCCTAATGGATCCTCCACTATTGGGTATTGGATCTTTATTCAACTACC
This sequence comes from Musa itinerans, assembly GCA_001649415.1. Lineage (NCBI taxonomy): Eukaryota > Viridiplantae > Streptophyta > Magnoliopsida > Zingiberales > Musaceae > Musa > Musa itinerans. The sequence goes on from LVTN01001035.1 coordinate 34,092, forward strand.
CAAGCCTCTTGGATTAGTGGATCTCTATCCAATAATCTCTCATGGGCTCTTATTGGATCTCATCCATGGGATCCAATAATTCATGGGCTTATTCGATATCCAATAAGATAGGGGCTCCAATGGATATCTCATATCCGAACCTCTACTCATCGTAATGCCTACCATATGTGTGTGATCCTCTAGCCCAATATCGAGCTAGCCATAAGTCATACCTATCAAAACTCATTTTATCTCAATGAATTATTATCTCCATAATAACTCACTCAACTCATCGACTATGAACATACTATGCCACTACGCCGCAATCCCTAGACAATATAGGGGAATCCAATCCATTAGACCTATCTGTCATCAGTTACCATATACCTATAGTCCCTCATCCATCTAATATCCCAGAGACCGTATACCGGGTATAGTGTTGTCAAACCCATACGGTTTCTACTCGAGTCTTGCTCTAATCGGATTCTCCCGGAGAACTTTTTCTCTCTCAATCCGAATGACCCTGGCCAAAGATTTGTCTGAGCAAGAACACATGGAATATTCCTCTCATGACACCAAGAGTGGATGATCCTCTATTGATACTCAATAGCCCTCATAAGGTTGACTCCCACTCCCGAAGATCGATTGTGCTAGATCTGGAACATCCAAACCTATAAGTCCTATATCAAAGAGTGGAGCACTTATATAGGACATCCTTGATGTCTCAAGTCTAAGGACCAGTTATCCCATTGGGACTATGGAATCACTATCTAATAATAAGGTATCATTAACCATTCAGCATTTCGTAAGCCGATCAATCAGTTAACTCATTCCCCAATGAGCACTTGTATTGTATCCCTAGTGTCCCCACACTAGCAACTATAAGACCTGCTGCATCTATCATATGGACGGGTATACAACACACCAGTTTGTCTAGTTATCTCGATGTCCCTCTCGAGTAACCTATGACCGGGATTATTTAGGATTCGTGTTTAAAGGCGAATCGGTCTCATTATCATGATCTCATCACAATCTGATTCCCATTGCACAGATCCAAGGACATCACAATATATATATGCATATATACAACAAGCAATATAAAGTGATAAATGCCAAAATATAATAAGCAAGAAGACTATGTGTCAAGTCATACGTGTCATCACTCACGTGATTGGTTTGCTAGGCACCTATGACTAGCAATCTCCCACTTGACCTAAAGCCAATCACTTATATATCTAATCCCCATCAGACCCCTATGATGCTCAAAGACAATCTGAGATAACAGCTTTTTCAATGGATCAACAATGTTATCTTCGAATGGAACTCTTTCCACTACTACATCTCCTTGGGTCATGATCTCTTTAATAAGCTAGAACCTCCTCATAATACTTCTGATGAGACCTGGGTTCCCTTATTTGAGCAATCGCACCGTAGTTGTCTCAATTTAAGGGAATTGGCTCCTCGTTGCCTAGTACGACTCCAAGATCTATGATGAACTTCTTCATCCAGACTCCCTCTTTTGTTGCCTCTACTATAGCAATGTACTCTATCAAGCCCCTTGAATTATAAATCAACAATACATTCTAGGATCCAATCACACATTTGAGGACATTGAGAAAACATTCAAGTCATTCATATTCATAATTCTACAATTCATAAAACCTGTGCATTTTAAATTTATATATCACATTACTCGATGAATCGTAAAATCTAAAGATAACTCAACTAAACCATAACCGCATCATAAATTCATAGTTGTGGGAATCTATACAATCACAAAACCAACATGTACCATATGTTTATATCATTATATAATTTTAACTTAACATTCCTAAAATCCTAACATGAGAGGTACTTTTCAAACATTTACAAAACTCATAAGTTCATATTTACCATAAACATTTCATTAGATACCAAGTATACTTATACAACAAAAACATATCATCCAATAAAGGTTTGCCCAAAGTCTTCTAGCTTTCCACTACCTTAGTACAATTTAAACATTCTAGTGAGCGACAAGCTATCTTGAAAAAATTTATATAGCAATGGGGTGAGCACATAGAGCTCAACAAGCGACTAACAGATCAATGGCAGATGAATCATTTCGGAGCATATCAATGATAGATGAAATATTTCAGAACATATCAATGGTAGATGAAATATTACGGAATATATCGATGATGGATGAAATGCTTTGGAACATATCAATGGTATATGAAGCATTTCGGAGCATATTAAAGAATAAATACGAAATAGAAGCACAAACGTCGCATATGACGTTGCATACATTTCATTCTTATCCAAATCACAAATAGAAGCATATAACCAAAGCTTTGGATATCATATCAAGCAAATAGAAGGTGAAGTGGAATCCTAAACACAATATGGTCCTCAATTTCTGAATGACCACCAAACATAATCTAGAGAGCATCACTCTAAGCACATACCCTTTACCATTTCTAGCAAAGGTCTACATAATCCATTTACCATTTCTGACAAAGGTCCATATAATCCCTTTACTATTTCTAGTAAAGATCCAAATAATTCCTCAAACATCAAAGTACAAAAGGGTATTGTGAATAATAAAATTAGGACATATCGGAAACACATGCGGAACAATGGAATGCATGTGCCTATACAAAACATTCGATACAAACATGAAGTTTACATAATAGATCATGGTATGCAAATACTCATAGGATAAGAGTATACACAAATTTGAAGCAATAATGTAAAGTTTAACTAAAGTAAAGATTTTAGCTGAAATCAATTTTCAAAGATACAAAACAAGAATAGGCAAAATCGATTAAAGCTTGATTTTGATAGAATTTGATAGGCACATTTCATGAATTGTTTGGATGATCAATTATCATCCAATTTACACAAAATAGGTATCATTCAAAAGATTATCAATATAGTTTTTGATAACTCAAGTTTTGTATGAATCAGAGTTTCCAACAAGTAGTTATAAATAATTTAGTAACCAAAGGTTAGAGAACATTATCTCTATTTTATAGAATTCATAGAGTTGATTTAAACAGATGATTCAATAGGTAATTGTTCTCCAAATTATTCAAATCAGATATTACAGAAAGATTTATGAGTCTAGTTTCTAATAAATTATGTTTCATATAAATCAGAGTTTTTAACGGAGAGTTATAAGTAAGAGTGTACTGAAAGGTTTAAACTGATAATCTCTATTTTACAGATTTCATAGGGTCAACTAAAATAATAGTTTCAGTAGCTAAATAGACTCTAAATTTATCTTTCTTAGTATCAAAAGAAAGAGCTATGAGTCTATTTTCGGATGCATTTGGATTTTCCATAATCAAGAATCTTTGCAGAATGTTATGGCTAGAACAATACAGAAAGGTCAGATCTCGAAAATTTCCAGATTCACTGTTTTATTCCCAAACGATAGAATAATCAAGTATGAAGTCAAAATCTTCAAAAGTTTTCAGAATTAAGATGAAATTAGAGATCAAGATTCTGTAGAAAGGAGTTAGAACACTTGCCTTAAATAAATTTGAGTCCCAATAGTATGGAATTGATACAAAACCTCAAGCCAAAGCAAAGCCTTTTCTTTTTCTTCTTCTTCTTCTTCTTCTTCTTCTTCTTCTTCTTCTTCTTCTTCTTCTTCTTCTTCTTCTTCTTCTTCTTCTTCTTCTTCTTCTTCTTCTTCTTCTTCTTCTTCTTCTTCTTCTTCTTCTTCTTCTTCTTCTTCTTCTTCTTCTTCTTCTTCTTCTTCTTCTTCTTCTTCTTCTTCTTCTTCTTCTTCTTCTTCTTCTTCTTCTTCTTCTTCTTCTTCTTCTTCTTCTTCTTCTTCTTCTTCTTCTTCTTCTTCTTCTTCTTCTTCTTCTTCTTCTTCTTCTTCTTCTTCTTCTTCTTCTTCTTCTTCTTCTTCTTCTTCTTCTTCTTCTTCTTCTTCTTCTTCTTCTTCTTCTTCTTCTTCTTCTTCTTCTTCTTCTTCTTCTTCTTCTTCTTCTTCTTCTTCTTTTTCAATTCCCTTCTCATCTCAAACCAACGTTGGTTGCAGCTTCTTAAGTTTTCATCATTTTATTTCTCCTCTAATGCATTAGATTTAGCTAATATAAGGATTGCAAGGTGGCAAGCATGCATAAAAGGGGCTTAGGTGTCATCCATAGAATAAACTTAGGTGGCACCATTATGTTAGCTAGTGACACATGTCCACCATTTTTTTTTTCTTTAACTTAAATCTGAATCTATCATAAATCATATCAAATTTATAATATTTACTCTTAGGTCCTTACATTACAAATAAGCCCTTACAAAATTTTAAAAAATGAGGGATGTTACATACTCTGCTTTTGTAGTCGAGTCAATAGTAGTATCTTGTTTGGAACTCTTCCAATACAATTCTCCTCCATTTAAGGTGTACACATACCCTGAATTCGACTTACTATCATCAATATCAGACAGAAAACTCGAGCCTGTGTAGCCTTCAACCCTGAGGCTACTATCTCCATATACTAGTAAAAGATCTTTAGTCCTTCTCAAATACTTAAGGATACACTTTACTACTTTCCAATGCTACAAGCCTGGATCCGCTTGATACCTACTCATGACACTCAAAGCATACGCTATATTAGGCCTGGTACATTACATGGCATACATGATAGACCCTATTATTGATGCATAGGGTATCCTATCTATGTTCGCCCTTTCTTTAGGAGTCTTTGGGGACATACTCATAAAAAGCGATATCCCATATCTCATCGGTATGAGACCTCTCTTGGAATTTTTCATGCCAAACCTTTTGACAATGGTGTCTATGTACCTAGACCAGGATAAGCCAAGCATTCTCTTAGATCTATCTCTATAGATCTAAATCCCCAAGATATAAGATGCTTCCTCTAAGTCATTCATTAAGAAGTGTCTAGATAACCAAGCCTTTATTGTGGATAGTACTCTTACATCATTCCCAATTATCAAGATGTCATCCACATATAACACCAAGAAGGTGATAGTGCTCCCTCTTACCTTCCTATACACACAAGGCTCATCTTCATTCTTAACGAAGACATAAGATCTTATTGCCTCATCAAATCTTATGTTCCAACTTTAGGAAGCTTGCTTTAGTCCATAAATGGATCTAAGCAACCTGCACACCTTATTTGAGCAGTCCTTGGACATGAATCCCTCAGGTTATATCATATACACCTCATCCTCAAGGTTCCCATTAAAGAATGTGGTTTTCACATCCATTTGTCAGATCTCATAATCATAGTGTGCTGCAATAGCCAATAGAATTCAGATGGATTTTAACATGGCTACGGGTGAGAAGGTTTTGTCATGGTTAATACCTTGCCTTTGACGATACCCCTTAGCCACTAGCCTTGCTTTATAGGTCTCTACCTTTCCATCTACTCTGATCTTTTTCTTAAAGATCAACTTGTAACTAATGGGTACAATACCCTTGAGTGCATCAACTAGGTTCCAAACCTTGTTGGAGTACATGAAATCCATCTAAGAATTCATGGCTTCTTGCCACTTCCTAGAGTCTATACTCAACATCCTCTCCTCCAATATGTCCCACATATCTCTTAGGAAGGATGGAATACTCTATCGGACCTACATAAAGTTGGAACTTGTGTGTTAGGTACCTGAACAGACTTGGGTTATAGAGTGGTGCTTGAGCTAGGTTCTCGAGCCTCGCTCAACTCTATCATGCTCCCACTGTCTCTACCAAGAATGTGTTCTTTCTCAAGGAACATCGCTCTCCTAGCTACAAACACCTTTTGGTCCTCGAAATGATAGAAATAATACTCATAAGTTTCCTTGGGGTATCCCACGAACTTGCACCGCTCCGTCCTTGATTTTAACTTATTGGGGTTGTATTTTTTAACGTGGGCAGGGTAGCCCTAAATCTTAACAACCTTAAGATTGGGCTTCTTCCCTTTCTATATCTCATATGGTGTAGACACTGCTAACTTAGTTGGAACATTGTTCAGAAGGTAAGCTGCAGTCTCTAGTGCATATCTCCAGAATGAGATGAGTAGGTCAGTGAAACTCATCATGGACTGTACCATATCTAACAATGTATGATTCCTCCATTCAGACACACCATTGAATTAAGGTGTATAAGGAGGTGTCCATTGGGATAGAATCCCATGGTCCTTGAGAAACTGGGTAAACTCTGTACTTAAGTACTCACCTCCTTGATTTGATCGAAGAGTATTGATACTCTTTCCAATCTGGTTCTCCACTTTATTCTTATACTCTCTGAATTTCTCAAAGGCCTTGGACTTGTACTTCATTAAGTACACATATCCATACCTTGAGAAATCATCAGTAAATGTAATGAAGTAGGAGTAACCACCAATGGCATGAGTTGACATGGGTCACATACATCACTATGTATGAGTTCCAGTAGCTCAGTGGCTCTCTCTCCATTTCCACTAAATGGTGATTTGGTCAGTTTTCTATCAAGGTAAGGCTCGTAAGTTGCATATGACTCATAGTCGAATGGATCTAAATATCCATCCTTTAGTAACTTTTGAATCCTTCCCTCATGTATGTGACCTGGCCTACAATGCCATAGGTATGCACTGTTCACCTCATCTCGTTTCCTCTTAGACACACTTACATTTATGATATGTGGAGTAGTGTCTAGCATAAACAAACCATTATGCAATGTTCCTTTCGTGATGATTTCATCATCTAATAATATTGAACAACCATTGTTCTCAAAAACTAATTTATATCCACTAACTATCAAATATGAAATGGAGATAATATCTTTGATAATATAAGGAACAAAATAACATACATCTAATGCAATAATAGCTCCACTAGGCAGATGTAGGGCGACCTCGCCAACAGCTACTACAGTAACTTTTGCTCCATTGCCCATCTTGAGATCCATCTCGGCTCTCGCCAATTTCCTAGGCCTTGCCAAAACCTGCAATGAATTACAAATATGATAAGCACTATCGGTATCCAATACCTATGTGTTATCATAAGAGTCCGACAAATAGAGACTGATCATGAATGTACTTAAAGCTTCTTTAAGCTTCTGTTTCGCCCTCTCTGCAAGGTACTCTTTGCAGTTCCTCTTTGAGTGCTAATCTTTGCCACAATGGAAGCACTAGCCTTCGTCCTTTACCGGGTCTTTTTTAACAACCTTTGCTTTCCCCGGTCTGCCCTTGTCCTTATCCTTCTTAAGGGACTTTTCTTCTTTCCTTTTCTTTTTGGTCTCACCAGTGTAGAGAACTGGCTTCTCTTTCTTGATAGTGCTTTCTGCGCCCCTCAACATATTGAGGAGCTCCGGGAGAGTCACCTCAAGCTTGTTTATATTAAAATTCATTATGAATTGTGAAAATGAATCTGGTAGGGACTAAAGCACAATGTCCACACATAATTTATCCTCTAGGACCATTCCTAGACCTGTGAGTTTCTCTATCCACTCAATCATCTTTAGGACATAGTTCTGAACCGGTATCCCCTCAATCATCCTAGCATGGAAGAGGCTCTTGGATATCTCATATTGCTGAGTCCTTCCTTGTTCCTCAAACAGTTTGTGAACATGTAGGAGAATGGATCTGGTATCCATCTTTTCATGTTGTCTCTGTACCACAAGAGTCATAGAGCCCAACATGTAACACTGAGTAAGAGTGGAGTCATCAATATACTTCACGTAACGAGCGATCTCATCTTCGCTTGCCCCTTCCTCGGGCGTAGGCATCACTATATCAAAGACGTATACGATTTTCTCCGCTGTGTGAACAATTCTCAAGTTGCAGAGCCAATCTATATAATTTGGACTAGTGAGGTAGTTGACATTAAGTATGCCACGTAAGGGATTTGAAAGCGACATTTTATGAAAATAAAGATGCAGCAGAAATAAATAACATGCAGATTTTG
>LVTN01001035.1:46365-57310 GCA_001649415.1 Musa itinerans
AGCCGCAGCCACCTCTTCTTCCTCCCCTACTCTTCTTCCTCTCATTCTTCTCTTCTAGCTGCAGTTGCCATCGCCGCAGCCACAGCTCCCTTTCCTCTCTTCTTCCTCACCTTCTTTTCTTCCTCTCCTTCTCTTCCAGCTACAGCTGCCACTGCCGCAGCCGCAGCTGCAGCACCTCCTTCTTTCCCTTTTCTTCTCCTTCTCCTTCCTTCCCTTCTTTTCCCCGATGCACTACCCCTCTTCTCCTCTATTTCCTCTGCGGGAAACAGAGGTGCTGCAGCCACCTTCTCCTCTTCCTCTTATTCCCTCTCTTCTCCCTCTTCTTCTTCCTTTCCATCTCTTCTTTCCCAGCTGCAACCGCTGCTATCGTAGCTGCAGCCACGGTCGCAGCCACCACGGCTGCAGCCTCTTCTTCCTCCCCTGCTCTTCTTCCTCTCATCCTTCTCTTCTAGATGCAGCTACCATCGCCGTAGCCGCAGCCCCCTTCTTTCCTCTTCCTCTCTTCTTCCCTTTTCCTCCCCGACACACAGCACCTTCTCTCCTCTGTTTCCTCCTGTGGGAAACAGAGGTGCCGCAGCCTCTTCACCCTCTTCTACTTCTTCTCTTCCTCTTCTTCTTCTTCTCTTCCTCTTCTTCTTCTTCTCTTCCTCTTCTTCTTCTTCTTCTTCTTCTTCTTCTTCTTCTTCTTCTTCTTCTTCTTCTTCTTCTTCTTCTTCTTCTTCTTCTTCTTCTTCTTCTTCTTCTTCTTCTTCTTCTTCTTCTTCTTCTTCTTCTTCTTCTTCGTCCGCTTCTCTTCTTCTCCTCTTCTTCCCTTCTCCTCCCCGACGCCCCACACATGCACTTCTCTATTTCCTCCTACAGGAAACAGAGTTGCTGTAGCCCTAGCTGCTGCAGCTACCTCTCTCTCCTCTCTCTCTCTTCCCTTTCTTTTCCCTCTTCTTCTTCTTCTCTTCTCCTCATCCTCTTCTTCTCTTCTTCCCCTCTTCTTCCCTTCTTCTCTACTTCTCTTCTTCTCCCCAACACCCCACAGCATCTCTCTCTGTTGGAGGCGATGGGATAAAACCGCCACCCCTTCCTTTTTTTTTCCCTTTTTTTTTTTTGCAACTTAACAGTTTAGTCCTTGAAATTTTTATATTTACATACAGGTCCTCCGATTTACAAATAAATCCTTATTAATAATTTTCAAAAATAAGGGATATTACAGTATATCCCTGAATCCTTGCAGATCTCTAGGAGAGGGTGAAGGAGGTCAAGCGCCTTCCTCTCTAGCAGTGATCCACACAGCAGGGCTACGACGACGCTCCACAAAACTCGAGGCCTGCTTTGAGGTGGAGAGGGGGAGGAGAATAAGAGAGGCAAGCAAAGGCTCTAGCCTATGAACCACTTAATCTCTCTTATTTATAGAGGTCCCCTATCAACTTAACCCTAATGGATCATCCCCTATTGGGTATTAGATCTTCATTCAACTATATAAGCCTTTTGGATTAGTGGATCTCTATCCAATAATCTCTCATGGGCTCTTATTGGATCTCGTCCATGGGATCTAATAATTCAAGGGCTTATTGGATATCCAATAAGATAGGGGCTTCGGCGGATATCTCATATCCGAACCTCTACTCATCGCAATGCCTACCATATGTGTGTGACCCTCAAAGCCCAATATCGAGCTTGTCGTAAGTCATAGCTATTAGATCTCCTTTTGGCTTAGTGAATAATCTCCATAATAACTCACTCGACTCATACTCATCGACTACGGACGTACTAGGCCACTACGCCATAGCCCCTAAACGATACAAGGGAATCCAATCCATTAGACCTGTCTATCATTAGTTATCGTATATCTATAGTCTCTCATTCATCTAATATCTCAAAGACCGTATACCGGGCACGGTGCTTTCAAACCCATACGGTTTCTACTCGAGTCTTGCTCTAATTGGATTCTCCTGGAGAACTCTTTCTCTCTCAATCCGAATGACCCTGGCTAGAGATTTGTTTGAGCAAGAACACATGGGACATTCCTCTTTTACCACCGAGAGTGGATAATCCTCTATCGACACTAAATAGCCCTCGTAAGGTTAACTACCACTCTCAAAGACATCCAAACCTATATATACGGTATCAAAGAGTGGAGCACTCATATAAGACATCCTTGGTGTCTTAAGTCTAAAGACCAATTACACCACTAGGACTATGGAATCGCTGTCAGACAATAAGGTATCATCAACCATTTAGCATTCTTTAAGCAGATCAATCAGTGAACTCATTCCCCAATGAGTACTTGTATTATATCCCTAGTGTCCCCACACGAGCAACTATGAGACCAGCTGTGTCCATCATATGGACGGGTATACAACATATCAATCTGTCTGGTTATCTCGATGTCCCTCTCGAGTAACCTATGACCAGGATTATTTAGGATCTGTGTTTAAATGCGAATCAATCTCATTATCGTGATCTCAACACGATCTGATTCTCATTGCACAGGTCCAAGGATATCACAATATCTATATATGCATATATGCAACAAGCAATATAAAGTGATAAATGCCAAAATATAATAAGCAAGAAAATTGCATATCAAGTCACATGTGTCATCACTCATGTGATTGGCTTGTTGGACACCTATGACTAGTAGTAATCTCATTAACCCTGATAAGAGCCAACTAGGCTTAATGGGTTTGGGCGGGATTCAATGCCTAACCAGGTTGTTGGACCCTATCTGGTGGTGGAGCGGTATCCCATGTGGTCTAGGTGGTGGTACCGCCTAGATTGAGTAGTGGTACAACCGGTAATTATTACTGCCAAGCGATGGTACGACTAGAGCTCAATATCCAAGACTCTATCAAGCGGTGGTATCGCTAGACTAGGTAGTGGTACTGCCCAATGTTAGAGTGTCAGGCGGTGGTACCGCTAGTACCCCGAAAACTCAGGATGAGACATTTTTTGGCTCTAATTTTGAAGCAATTGGGGCCTATAAATACCCCATCCATTTTTGCATAGAAGGGTAACAAAGTGATATCTAAGTGTGGAAAAATTCGTATGTGTTGGGGTGTAAAAAGTGTTGTAAAAGTACAAGAGTCCTCATTTTTCTCTTTAGCTTTGTAATCATCTAAGAAGAGATGTGAGGCTGTAAGGGTTATCTCCTAAACTCATGAAAAGAAAAAAGTGATGTAAAGAGGTGGTTGGTCTTTGCCTATTGAAGGAAGACCATTAGTGGACGCCGGTGACCTCGATGGAGGAGGAATAAAAAATGGATGTAGGTCACAATGACCGAACCACTATAAATTCTGGTGTGTTCTTTCCTTACTGCTTATTCTCTTTACCGCATTTTACTTTACTTCATTACAAATTGTCCAATCCCCTCTTCTCTACTCACTTACAAACTTATTCGAGTCAAACTAATGGTTTTCGTTAAACTTAGATTTTCATCGAATAAAGTTTTTCAAAATCGTTGAAATTTATCATTTTTATCCACTGCACTAATTCACCCCCCCTCTTAGTGTCGTTCTTGATCCTAATAAGTATTTTATTTACAGCTTCAAGGTTAGAAAAACTTTTATCAAGTGCTTTCAAACCATTAACAATATCCATAAAACGGGTTACATGTCACCAATGGTTTTGCTAAGCTTTATTCAAAACAACTCAAAGCTATACATCAAAAGATTTATCTTAGATTCTTTTACCGTACTTGTGCCTTCATGTATAATTTTAAGAGTGTGCTAAATCTTATGTATAGTTTCACAAGTTGAAATATAATTAAAATCATTTTTATCCAAAGCACAAAATAAATCATTCAAAGCTTTCGCATTTAAAGAAAATAATTTTTTTTCAAAAACATTTCTTTCATTCATAGGTTTAGAGGGTGTTTAAAAACCAAGTTTAATGATATTTCATAAATTGAAATCTATAGAAGTGAAGAAAATTCTCATTTGTGTTTTTCAATATGTATAGTCCGTCTCATTAAACATAGGACGACAAGTAATAGAGTGACCCTCTTGATTACAAAAAAAAGCCATCTCTATTGGGTGTTAAACCAAACGGAGAGAAACTTAACTCTGATACCAACTATTAGGAACGAAATTGACACTAAGAGAGGGGGGTAAATTAGTGCTTTCGTAATAATTATGTCAATTCAAAAATTTTGTTCGGTAAAGCCTGTATCAAAAAGATGTTTAAACGTAGAGTGAAGCAAAAGTAGTAGATAGTTAGACAATGAAAAGAAGAATAGAAAGTGTACACCATGTTTATAGTGGTTCGATCATAGTGATCTACATCCACTCCCGATTCCTCCTCCGTCGAGGCCACCGGCTTTCACTATCGATCTTCTTTCAAGATCAACTACCCTTACAACTCTTTCTCCTATTCACGGGCTCAAAAGAGAATCTTTATACTTCTCTTTTTTATACTAAGAGCTCATTCCTTCCTTAGAAAGACATCTAAACACTAGGAGGAAGAGACTCTACACTTAAAAGAGAAATTACAACACTTTTGACAATTATACTTTCCTCTTTTTCACACTTTTTCTTCCTTTCCATTGCAAGAATTTGTGGGATATTTATAGACCCCAAATGGTTAAAAAATTAGAGCCAAAATTTAAATTCCTAAGTTTTTGGGGTATTGGCAGTACTGTGTAGTACTACCACCTGCCAGACTAACAACTGACGGTACTACCACTCTACCACTTGTCAATCTGACATTGGGCGGTACCACCACCTATTAAACTAACATTGGGCAATAGTACCATCACCCAGTCTGGGCGGTACCATCGCTTGACACAACCTAGAAGACTATGTTTGGGTGGTACCACTACTTGGCATTAGGCTACCCATTACCCAAACACTACTTGGGAGGCCGAGCCTCAAGCGATTCCATCGCCAGCCCTAGCGATGCGACCGCCTAACCTAACTCCAGGTCATTGAATGGGCCAACCATCAAACCCAATTCAGTCTTGATTCAAGTCCAATTAGCTCCTATTTGTGTTAGTGTTAGTGTTAGTATGATTACTCCCAAAACTAATTTAAATTAAGACCTAACTACGATAATTAAGGCTTAAACAATTACAAAACAAACAATCTCAGTTATCTGGTATACAGTTTGTTCATCCGAACTCCCAGCGAACTTTCGACGTATCGTCCTAACTTTCGGCATATTGCGCGATCTATCGGCATATTGATTCCCGCAACATTCGATCTTGGCGCAATGTTCGATTCTTTTGACTCAATGCTCAATCTTTGACTCTAGCTCAACGTCTAATTCTTCTGCTTTAATTATTTTACCTTTTCATAATCATAGTTAGTCTTGCATCACTTTTCTCAAAACATGGATTAGATCGTAAATTCATTCATTGATTTCATCATTAAAATCTAATATTCAACAGAAAGATCTTATATAAAAAAGAAGTATGAATGTTATTTTCTTAATTAAAAAATATATTATAATAATGATAATTATTGATTTTTATCCGTCGAAAAAAATCGATAGTAAAAATCGATAACCTCATATTAGATATATATATATATATATATGTTTATTGGGGTTTGGTAGGCAGAACCTTACACCTCAATTCACTTTTTATAAGGAAATATGTGTTTGGCGGCTGTTACAGCTTGATTGATGATGCAAAGGTAAATTACCACTTGCTACAGGTTCCTGTGGACATCACCATCAAAGATTTTCCTCCTCCATAGTTTGACCCTGGCATCAAGCGACGAGGAAGGATAAACCATCTGCTCTAAGCTCAGGTCAGAATCCGAGAACAATGCTCGAGTTGACCTTGGAATCATTTGCCGTGCCTAACACCATCATCTTCGTGCTTGGGCTCTTCAACCTGGAAGCAGTTGGTCACCTCACCAGTACGTAGAAAGAAAGCACGCGAAACAATGTGACCACCGACTCGTGGTCTGGGAGTCAATGCGTTCCTTTTAAAGGACTATCACATGTTCTCTGGTCGAGAAGAATTTGACTTCGGTAGCTGCATAGATCGTGCTGGCTTCACTAACGCGAAACGTTGGCAGCTCGTTCGTTGACCTCTGACAACACGACCGCCAAGCTCTCGTGCCCATAACCAGCCGAAATGAATCACGAATCAGCGTTACAACCCGTACACGCATCCAGGGAAAAGCACGCGATCGAATGCCGTACCTCGACTTCCTCCTCACTCCTTCAATCCATCACATTCTTTACTCCGTTGCACGGATTGCCAGAAGCCTCGATGTTTCGCCTCCCTTTCTTTTAGGCCCCCCAAATCCTGATGCGTCCTCGCTCAAACAGATCCTGATCCCAAGTCCTCCCCGAAATAGCGGCAGGAGCAGATCGGATCCAGCTTCAGGTGCCGAGACATGGCCGGCGGGGTTCCGCTGTTCCTCCTCCTGTGGTTGTTCTCCGCCGGTGTGCTGCTCAGCTGCGAGGCGTCGGTCCACGACTACGGAGGCCGACGCTTCGCCGCCAAAGGCAATGCCTTTGTCCTCCACGGCGGCAGCGAGGGGCTCTACGCCTCGGCTCCCTCACCCAACTCCTCCGCCCCCACCTCTGGCAACTCCTTCATCCGGTATTATTCCTTTTCCTCCCACTAGTTATGCCCCATTATTCCACAAGGCGCCTCCTCTCGTTTTCCCCTCGTCCCTTCTCGGCTCCAATTAGATGAGATGGAAGCATTCTGGAGTGGAAATTTGATTTGCTCTGCTGTTCTGATCTTACTGATTCCTTCAAAAAATGCAGCTTTGAGAAGATTACATTCAGAAGACCAAAGGAAGCAGCCGCTAAGCAAAAGAATGCCGGAACAGTGAAAGCAATCATCTTCGAGGTGGAGGATCGCAAGAACATCGGCGGCTCCGCCTACGGAGGCCAACGAGCCATCTGCTGCACCGCCGACCTGGCAAAACTGGGCGCTTGTACCCAAGGCACCATCATCTACCGCCACTCCGACCACAGCCCCGACTGGCCACAGGTGCTTTCCGCCTCCTTCAAGGGATCGAATCCGGCGGCCACATTACCCTCCAAAACAATCCAGATCACAAGAACAGCGATGTACAATCTCTACTTCATCTTCTGCGACCCATCACTGGAGGGGATCGAAATCCAAGGGAAGACCATATGGAAGAACCCCACCGGGTATCTACCAGGAAGTATGAGACCTCTCATGAAGTTCTACGGCCTCATGTCCTTCGCCTTCTTGATGTTGGGCATCTGCTGGTTCTCTCAGTACGCAAGGTTTTGGACCGAGGTGATGCCGCTTCAGAACTGCATCACGCTCGTCATCGCCCTGGGAATGATCGAAACCACGCTGTGTTACTTCGAGTACGCCGAGCTCAGCCACACCGGAATCCGGCCCAAGGAGATCACGTTCTCGGCGGTAACCTTCGGTGCCGTCAAACGAACAGTGTCCCGCGTGCTGGTGCTCATCGTCTCCATGGGGTATGGTGTCGTGAGGCCAACTCTGGGTGGCCTGACCTCCAAGGTGACTCTGCTTGGTGGAACGTTCTTTGGTGCATCAGAGATTCTTGAGCTGGTGGAGAATGTTGGCACAGTCAGTGATGTTTCTGGGAAGCCAAGGCTGTTCTTGGCTCTCCCTGTGGCAGTCTTGGATGCCTTCTTTATCATCTGGATCTTCACCTCTCTCTCCAAGACCTTGAAGAGGCTTCAGGTATCAGCTCTTCTTTCATATGCTTTCTTGCTGCACTCTGCTTGCAGCAGCTCTTTCACTCAGACTTGGGAGGCTGTCTCTGGCTGATAACAGGCAAGAAGAATGAGTGGAAAGCTGGAAATCTACAGGAAGTTCACATATGCCTTGATTGTGACTGTTCTTGTATCAGTTGCTTGGATAGGCCTTGAGGTAAAGTTAATCCTTTTGTGACTACGGTTAATGGTGACTGAATGTTAACCATTTTATGTGATCATCGTGCAATTGATCCATTTGGATATGTTGCATGCTTATACTACCTGCAACTTCATTTTGAAGTACAAAAAGATGTGTAAGGGAGGATGAATGAGACTTCTATGTTCCATGCTTATAACAAGACATGCATGCCACATCATGTCTCTTCCTTTGAACATGAGCTCTTTGTTGAGATCCAAAGAGGTTTGGCCCTTCATTTCCCTGCATTTAGTTGGAAGTATCATTTCTGGTCCTCCTTGCTGTTGTAAAGATGGGTGTCATAGTCTCTCTCCAGATTTGTAGAGATAATTAGGGCAATTTGTATTCGGTGCAGTTATATTTCAAGGCAACCGATGCATATGGTGAGAGGTGGCAGGGTGCCTGGATGATCTCTGCTCTGTGGCAGGTCCTCTCCTTCTCCCTTCTCTGTGTCATCTGTGCTCTCTGGGCACCCTCCCAGAACTCAATGAGGTGAAACCTTCTTCAAAACTTCAATTTCAGAATCATCATAATTATGTTATGCTAGTTTGTATCGAAAATCTTACCTTTGATTGCTTGCATTTGCAATCAGATATGCCTACTTGGATGATGGATATGACTTTGACCAAGAGGACAGCAGATCCTTGATTAAACCACTACCATATTCTTACAAGGATAGTTGGAGCTTTTCCGTATCATCAGATGCCAAAAGGATGCCTAAAGTTGATACAGCAGCACCAAAAGATGAGGACAACGAAGAGGAAAAAACAGAGTAGTGAAAGCCAAACCATAGAACAAGTTCTTAACTGCAGAGGATAATGCAATGGAAGAGAGTATACTAGTGTAGAAGCATCACGAAAACTTATGTTGTAGTCCTCTTTTATGAATCCTTCTCCCCCTTCTGCTGTGTAACACTAGAGAACTGATTGATTCTGATGTTATAAGACTACCATCACAAGGTAACTTTTTGTCTGTCCCATAATAGTTGCTTCTATATGGATAATATATACCCTCTTTTATCCTTTGTAGTGTTCAGCTTACATTGATTCTCATGTTATGATTTTACCATCCCGTGCTATCTTGCCGTGCCGTTGTCCTCCGCGGCTCGCCCTAGACTCCTTCGGCGACGCCCCTTCCGGGGTCTTCCTCCGTAGGACGTGGCGTCGAGAAGCGCAGGCCACCGAGCTTGTCATCACGATCACGGAATGAGATCACCAAGTGTGGAGAAATGATCGAGCGATACGGTCTAGGAAATAATGTACGTGTAGTGGTCTTCTGCGAGCGAAACGATCACCGTTCATGGAAGACGAAGCCATGGATGAACGGACGGCGAGAGGCAGACAACGGTAAACGGACGGCCATCCTTTGCTTTGCTCACCTCAACAATCACGTGCTTTATATCGCCATCCTCTCTCTCTCTCTCTCTCTCTCTCTCTCTCTCTATATATATATATATATGGGGGAACCTTGTGGGGGGAGGTAAACGGACGGCGAGAGGCAGGTAACGGTGACCGGAACACCAATAGAAAAGAAGAAGAAGAAGAAGAATAGCTTGGGGTGGCCTTCGCCGACCTGGAGGCCGAAATGGGAGGAAGGCAAGGGAGGTCCGGGGAGAAGTCCAGCTTCAACGTCGCCTGCGGCCTCCTCAGCCAGTACATCAAGGAGAGTAGCAGCGTCGCGGATTTGGGCGGCAAGTGGCACCGCCACCTCTGGATTCGCCGAATTGTGAATGCTTTCCCTTCTTTTGGCTATGATTCAGTCATCGGATAATTCTGACCTTTCTCGATCCAGATGAGCTAATCCTGATTTGGATCTTGGTTAGTTTGTAGGGAATCCGGAGGCGTCTCGGCCGCGGACCACCAAGATCTTCTTACCCGGCGCGGACGTAACGGTGGGTGAGAGGAAGGAAAAGAGGGTGGGGGAAGAGGAGCCCCGTGAGAGCGTCATGGAACTGTTCTCGCAGCGTGCCGGTTTCGGACACTCCGTTGCGGCTTCGGCGGCGGAAGGGAACGCCTGTTGTGAGTCGGAACGTCAGGTGTGCGACGAAAGATGTAAGAATGTGACGTTTCATAGTTTTTCTGTGCTTTTGTTTCCAAAAACATAAACACCGAAGTGCAAGAAGCAAAGAAAGCATGGTTTTGAAATCAAAAACAATTATTATGATTGCCTTGCCTGATGGGGATATAAATAGGAATAACCTTTGTATATGAATAAATACTAGAAGACCATAATACGCAGCGGAATTAAATGGAAGCATGATCAAATAGAACACCAAGATATACATGGAAAACCCCTTCAATGTGAAAGGTAAAAATCACGGGACAAACTAGAGATAATCCACTATGAGAATACTGAATATACAAATCTCAATCTCTTGCCCGAAACCCTAGTAACAATCACAAGAGAATAACTGGGATACAAGGATCACGTCACTGCCCACAATATCTAAAACCTCCCCAAGTAATCACAGCAAGAGTCTATTGTAGATTTGATATAACTTGAGATGAGAACATTGCTAGATGATTGAGAGCAGTCTCTCTGCGTTGTCCTTGTCTTCTTCCCTTTCTTTCTCTTCCTTTTCTACCTTGTTTTCCTTCTTTTCTTTGGAATCCCGTGGCTCTATTCTCTTCTCCCACGTTGCTGCCCTATTTATGCCTTTTTTAGCCTCCAAAATGCAACCACCCACACCCCCCTAATGTTAATCAGGGTTAGGTTAAGAGGGGGTGAGATGTGGGCTGATAAAGCCCACATGGGCTGAATATGGGCTATCAGCCCAACAACCTCCCCCTTCAGCCCATAAGGGAGGCTGTCCCATGACTCCTCAATGTGAAGTCATGCCGACCAGCTGTCGGCATATCTCCTGTCTTTCTTTTGGTAAAGTTTTTGTCAACCTGTCTGCTCCATTGCCATCTGTATGAATTTTCTGAAGCTGCAACTGCTTCTCTTCAAATATATTTCGAATCCAGTGGTATATGACATCTATATGCTTTGACTTGGAATGAAACATTGGGTTCTTACACAAATGGATAGCACTCTGGCTGTCACAATGCACCACATAATTTTCCTATTTCAGCCTCAATTCTTGTAAGAATT
>LVTN01001035.1:83386-98364 GCA_001649415.1 Musa itinerans
ATATATTTCATCATATATACTTGAAATGTTTGTTTGATAAATTCCTTTCATAAGATATCTAGAGCTTAACTTGTAATTTTAAATTGGATATCTTGCCATAGAATAATGAATTGCTATCTTTGTCATCCTTCATATTTGAAATATCATACTTGAAAATGGATGTCATGCCTTGACATCATTTTGATAAATACTTGGCATTATATTTTGAGAATGTTAGATCATGATAGGAATCATGATGTGCATGTTGATAAGTTTAATGAACTTATCTTATCGGTTTGATTCTTGAATTCAAAGGCATTGAATTCAAGAATGTCTTTCCTTAAGTATGGCATATAGATAGGGAGAGTTATGGTTAACTCTGTCATCAATTGATTGTCATCATAAAAAAGGGGGAGATTGTTGAATCTTGGATTTTGATGATGAAGTCAATTGTAAATTATTTGATCTAATCTATATGTTGAGGAAAGTGTGCAGGATTAACTATGATAGCAGTAAGACATAAAGCAGGTGGTGCCGGAGTCAAGATCGAGATCTCATTAGGAGTTCGAGAGTTCGTCGGAAGTCCAAACATTCATCAAAAGATTTGTCGGAACCAACCGAGAAGTCCAAGAGCTTGCTAACAAAGCTCATCGGAACTTGCTAAGAAGATCGTCGTAAAGTCCAGGAGCTTGTCGGGAGTTCGTCGGAGCATTGCCGAGAGTTTGTCGGATGTTCGCCGGAAGTACGCCGGAAGCTCGCTATAAGAGCAATTGACGCATCGAAACAAGAAGTGCTATGATTAAGTCTTAGCTGTCATAGTTAGAGCATAAATTAAGTTAGAATTGGGAGGTAATCTCACTAACCTAATTTGGGGCCAACTGGGCCCTTAACAGGACTGAATTAGGCCGAATGGAGCAGCCCATTCAGCCCTTGAATTCCTGGCCGACGGTGGCACTGCCTAAGAGACTCGGTCTCTCAGGAATTCTGGGCGATGGTACCTCCCCTGTCAGGCGGTGGTACTACCCTTATAAGGCGATGGTACCACCGGCAGTTAATGTTGCCAGCGGTGGTACCGCCCCTGTCAGGCGGTCGTATCGCCTAGACTGGGTGGTGGTACCATGCAGTGTCAGGTGTTAGGCGGTAGTACCACCCAGTAATGGCGGTGGTACCACCAGGACCCCGGAAATCCTGGATTAAACACATTTTGGCTCCAATTATGAAGCCTTTTGGGCCTATAAAAACCTCACCCTTTTCTGCATGAAAGGACACGAAACCTATTAGCATGATCTTGAGTTCTTGAGGCTTAAAGTGTTGTAAAAGTAAAGAGTTCTCCTCCTTCATCTCTTAGCCATATAACCATCTAAGAAAGAGGAGTGAGACTTATAAGGGTTATCTCCTAAGCCCAGCAAAATGAGAAAGAGCTATAAAAGGTGGTTGGCCTTTGCCTATTGAAGGAAGGCCTTTACTGGACGCCGAAGACCTCGTCGGAGGAGGAATCCGAAAGTGGATATAGGTCACATTGACCGAACCACTCTAAAACTTGGTTTGCATTTACTTTGTGTAATTTACTTTACTACAAACCTCCTTAATCTTCTCTTACATTTTTACGAAAGCTTTCAAGTTCAACTTCTCTCCGAAACAGATTGAATCGAAACCATTTTCATCGGAATCGATTTTAAATGAAAGGAATAATTTTCTGAAATCGTAAAAGTTTTATGCTGCACTAATTCACCCCCCCTCTTAGTGCCGCTCTTGATCCTAACATCCACAACCGAAGCCAAATACATTGCGGCAAGTGCATGTTGTATACAAGTTGTATGGATGAAAAATACATTAGAAGATTATAAATTTTTTCTTCAAAATATTGCTATAAAATGTGACAATACAAGTGCAATATGTTTAACAAAAAATCATATTCAACACTTTAGAACTAAACACATTGACATTAAGAATCACTTCATTCGAGATCTTGTTAATAATCATGATGTAATATTAGAGTTTATTGATACGAAATATCAATTAGCCGATATCTTTACAAAAACCTTAAATGAAGAATAATTTGATTTCATTAGAAGAAAATTAGGGATGCTAAACTGTCTGAATGCATGAATTTGTTAATTTTCATTTTTGGATTTTCTTGATCACTCATTTGAATCATGATCTTATAGTGTATGCAATGAGCCGTATGCATTTTTCCACACGAGTTTTTACAATACTTGCGTACAAATTTTGTATGATGAATCATGAACTTATGGTATGCATTTTTCAATATGAGTTCTACATAATGTTTGAGTATGGTATGTATTTTATATGATGATCATGAACGTATAATCTTCAGTATGAATCTTCTTCTCTTATTATATGAATTTTACATGATGATGTAAATAACATTGTGTGGTTCACAACAATAAAAATCTTGCAAGTTGGAATCACCCCTTGACAGCACCACACAACTATGTGAGTAGTGCTCACTGCCTATAGGCGGTTGCACCACCCAATTGGCGGTAGCACCGCTAGTGGTCACGGGTGGCTGGCGGTAGCACCGCCCAACTAGCGGTGCCATCGCCCGCAACCTACCCCTTATAAACACCAAGTTAGGGCCGATAGTAGAATTGACCCCAACCCATTCTGCACTTCTCCAAACCACTCCAAAACTCCAAATCTCTTGCTCTCCCTCTAGCTACTCCAAAATACCCATCTCCTACTAAATCAAGGATCAATCTTCGATATCCTTTTGAAGATCACTAGAAGAAAAAACTACAAAGGTAATCTATACACGAAGTTGATTCTCCTTTATATTACTTGTATTACTTATTCTTGCTCCTTATTTGGCCTCATAATTGTAGTCTTAATAAGTTCTAGAAGATCCTTTAGGGACAAAAGGAAGAGGAGATTAGATGAAAACTATGATTCCCTACTTTTCGATTCTCATCAACATGCCCTTAAATTTTCATCCATAGAATCTAGACATATTCATAAGGGAAAATATGTTGATTTAGATGAATTAAGTGATTTAGAACCTATTCAATGGTTTGCTAATCTAGACATTCTCCCAATCCTTCAAATGAGTGAACATATCTACCCTAGACTTATTAAGCTATTTTACAATAATTTACATGTAAATGAAAACGAAAGGGTATCAACCTATCTTTTATGACATCATATACCCATTACGGATAACATGATTTGCAACCTAATAGGAATTGTAGTAAAAGAAAAAGGGTGTTATTTTAAAGGATAATGGGATGAAGAATCAGTTGGGACTACTTAGACTGATGCCTTAGGAACAATTTTTGGTAATCCTAACCTAACTATTCTTCCAAAAAGCTACGAACATTTACTACATTTGAGTACCAAAATACTTTATCACATCTTGATAAGTATTATTCTCCCAAAACAATATCATCATAATGAAGTAAGCCAAATGGAATTAGGTACCATATATTAGATTATGAAGGGGCATAATAATTGTTTTGGTTATCTAATCCAACAAAACAAGATAAAACTATCAAAAAAGGACATGATGCTTCCATATGGTGGCCTAATCACATGACTACTCCATGCCTATGACATTGCTAACCCACCTGACGAAGAAGTTATAAAACTAGATAGATTTAGTATCATAAATAGAAACCTACTTCGATGGTTGAGATGCACATTCAGAAATGATATATGGACTAGACTGCCTAGAAGGATTGATCCCCTCTAACCTGAACTAGAACCTGAAACACCAATTTTTAGGGGTAATCAATCTCTTCCAATTGGTCCCTTTAAGGCATCACCTCCAGTAGAGCAAGCACCTCCCTCATCTATCAACGATATAGGGACTCGGATGGATCAATTTAAACAACGTCAAGATCGACTCGAACAACGCCAGGATCAAATTTTGACTAAGTTATAGTAGATTCATCGACAACTCAATACCTTGTTTAGACATTTTGACTTACCACCACCAGAATAGTTATCTTTTTGATGATGACAAAGGGGGAGAAGTGGATGAAATCCCTCTCCTTTATTCTGCTTACTTTGATGTTGTAATCCTATATTGTTTAACTTGATGTTATAAACTTAAAATGCTACTTACTTTGATGCTGAAATTTTGTGCTTTGATGCTAAAAATTTCTATGATGTTGTAATGATGAGCATGTTATCATACAATGATACAATATCGTGTTTATTTTGATGTTGAAAATTTCTATGATGATTATGATCTCTATTGAATATTGAGAATTTTTAATCATACATGATGTAATATCAGATTCTTAACTTTTGAGTGCCACAAGTACTAATGATATTATCTCATGTAAGTAGTGATGAAAGTCTATGCTGAAACTTTTTATAAATACATGAATTGTTTATGCATTTAAATATCCTAATGACTTGAAATTATGATGATGCACAATATTTCTAATTTCAATCAAAGCTTGAATTCAAGGTTGTGAAGTTAAGTTTATATTTTCTGAAACTTTTTATAAATACATGAATTGTTTATGCATTTAAATATCCTAATGACTTGAAATTATGATGATGCACAATATTTCTAATTTCAATCAAAGCTTGAATTCAAGGTTGTGAAGTTAAGTTTATATTTTCTGAAACTTTTTATAAATACATGAATTGTTTATGCATTTAAATATCCTAATGACTTGAAATTATGATGATGCACAATATTTCTAATTTCAATCAAAGCTTGAATTCAAGGTTGTGAAGATGATGGACCGGAGTCGAAGATTCAGACGATATACCGGGAGCTCGCCGAGAGTTCATCGTAAGATCACCGGAAACACGTTGGAAGACTCGCCAAAAGTTCGTTGGGAGATCGCTAGAAGCACGTCGGAAGACTAGCCGAGAGTTCGTTGGGAGTTCGCCGGAAGCACACCAGAAGACTCGCCGAGAAGTTCGCCGGAGGATCACCGAAAGAGAAATCGACGTACCGGACTAATTGCTTGTCTTAATCATAGTTAGAATCATAAATTAAGTTAGGATTGGGAGGTGATCCCACTAACTTAATTAGGGGTCAATTGGGCCCTTAACAGGGCTAAATTGGGTCGGATTGAACAGTCCATTCAGCATTTGAAAACATGGCCGGCGGTGGCACTGCTTGGAATACTCGGTCTCCAAGGAATTCTGAGCGGTGGTACCACTAGTAGTTAATGCTGCCAGTAGTGGTACCACCAGAGCTTGGTCTCTGAGCTCTATCAGGCGGTCGTACCGCCCAGTGTCAGGTGTCAGGTGGTGGTACTGCCCAGTAATGGCAGTGGTACTGCCAGTACCCCGGAAATCCGGGATGAGACAATTTTTGGCTCAAATTTTGAAGCCATTGGGGCCTATAATTACCCCACCCTTTTCTGCATGAAAAGGAACCTAAGTGTGATTATAATCTTGAATCATTAGGGTGTAAAAGTGCTAGAGTTTTTCTCTTCCCTCTCTTAGCTTTGTAACCATTCAAGAAAGAGGAGTAAGGCTTGTAAGGATTATCTCCTAAACCCGACAAAGGGAGAAAGTGTCATAAAAGGTGGTTGGTCTTCACCTATTGAAGGAAGGTCTTTAGTGGACACTAGTGACCTCGACGGAGGAGGAATTCGAAAGTAGATGTAGGTCTCATTGACTAAACCACTCTAAATTCTGGTTTGCTTTTCCTTTGCGCAATTTACTTTACTATAAACCTCCTTGACCTTCTCTCTACATTCTTATGAAAGTTTTAATTTCAACATCTTTCTGAAATGATTTGAATCGATATGAACATTTTTCTGAAATCGAAGAATTTTTCGCTGTACTAATTTACCCCCCCTTTTAGTGCCGCTCTTGATCCTAACATGGTTATCTTTCTACGAAGGTAAGGCTCGCAAGTTGCATATGACTCAATCAAATTGATCTAAATATCCATCCTTTAGCAACTTTTGAATCATTCTCTTATAGATGTGAGCTAGCCTATAGTGCCATAAGTATACATTGTTCATCTCATCTCATTTCCTCATGGACGCACTTACATTCATAATATATGGAGTAGTATCTAGCATAAATAAACCATTATGCAATATTCCTTATGCCAATCTCCTAGGCTTTGCTAGAATCTACAATAAATTGTAGATGTGATAAGCACTACCGGTATCTAATACCCATACACTATCACAAAAAATCTGACAAATGGAGATTGATCATGAATGTACCTAAAGTTTCTTCAAGCTTCTATTTCGCTCTCTTTGCAAGATACTTTTTACAGTTCCTCTTCCAATGCCCATTTGCATCGTAGTGGAAGCACTAGCCTTTGTCCTTTATTGGGTCTTTCTTTGTAACCTTTGTTTTACCCGATCTACCCTTGCCTTTGCCCTTCTTAAGGGACTTTTCTACATTCCTTTTCTTTCTGGTCTCACTAGCATAAAAAACTAGCTTCTCTTTCTTGATAGTGCTCTCTGCCTCACTCAACATATTGAGGAGCTCAGGGAGAGTCACCTCAAGTTTGTTCATATTAAAATTCATTATGAACTGAGAAAAAAAATCTAGTAGGGATTGAAGTACAAGGTCTACACACAAGTTATCTTCTAGGACCATTCATAGACCTGTGAGTTTTTTTATCCACTCAATCATCTTTAGGATATAGTTCTGAACCGGTGTCCACTCAGTCATCCTAGCACAGAAGAAACTCTTGGATATCTCATATCGCTGTGTCCTTTCCTATTCCTCAAACAATTTTCGGAGATGCAGGATAATAGATCTGGCATCCATCTTTTCAAGTTGTATCTATAACTCAGGAGTCTTGGAGCCTAACATGTAATACTGAGCAAGAGTATAGTCATCTATATACTTCACGTAGCGAGCGATCTCATCATCGCTTATGTAATATCCTTCTTTTCTAAAATTTATGTAAGGGACCTATTTGTAAATTGGAGGACCTATGTGTAAATGTAGAAATTTCAAGGACTAAATGATTAAGTTGTAGAAAAAAAAAAAAAAAGGGAAAGGGGGGGGGTTTTATCCCACTGCCCCCTACGCACTCTCTATAAAGTTGAAAAAAAAAAAAAAAAAAAAAAAGGGGAAAGGGTGGCAGTTTTATCCCACCGCCTCCCACGCACTCTATTTCCCATGGGAAACAGAGAGAGAAGCTGTGGGGCATTGGGGAGAAGAAGAGTAGAGAAGAAGGGAAAACGAGGAGAAGAAGAGAAGAAGAAGAAGAGGAGAAGAAAGAGAAGAAGAAGAAAAGCAGAGAGTGGCTACGGCAAGGGTTGCAGCGAGGAGGTGTGGGGCGTTAGGAAGGAGAAGGGAAGAAGAGGAGAAGAAGAGAAGTAGAAGAAGAGAAAGAGAAGAAGAGGGAAAAGAGAGGGAAAAGAGAGGGAAGAGGGAGAGGAGCGAGAGGTGGTAGCAGCTAGGGCTACAGCACCTCTGTTTCCTGCAGGTGGAAACAGAGGAGAGGAGGTGTGGGGCATCAAGGAGGAGAAGAAGAAGAAGAGAAGAAAATAAGAGAAGAAGAAGAGGAGGAGGAGAAGAGAAGAAGAAGAGGAGGAGGAGAAGAGAAGAAGAAGAGGAGGAGGAGAAGAGAAGAAGAAGAGGAGGAGGAGAAGAGAAGAAGAAGAGGAGGAGGAGAAGAGAAGAAGAAGAGGAGGAGGAGAAGAGAAGAAGAAGAGGAGGAGGAGAAGAGAAGAAGAAGAGGAGGAGGAGAAGAGAAGAAGAAGAGGAGGAGGAGAAGAGAAGAAGAAGAGGAGGAGGAGAAGAGAAGAAGAAGAGGAGGAGGAGAAGAGAAGAAGAAGAGGAGGAGGAGAAGAGAAGAAGAAGAGGAGGAGGAGAAGAGAAGAAGAAGAGGAGGAGGAGAAGAGAAGAAGAAGAGGAGGAGGAGAAGAGAAGAAGAAGAGGAGGAGGAGAAGAGAAGAAGAAGAGGAGGAGGAGAAGAGAAGAAGAAGAGGAGGAGGAGAAGAGAAGAAGAAGAGGAGGAGGAGAAGAGAAGAAGAAGAGGAGGAGGAGAAGAGAAGAAGAAGAGGAGGAGGAGAAGAGAAGAAGAAGAGGAGGAGGAGAAGAGAAGAAGAAGAGGAGGAGGAGAAGAGAAGAAGAAGAGGAGGAGGAGAAGAGAAGAAGAAGAGGAGGAGGAGAAGAGAAGAAGAAGAGGAGGAGGAGAAGAGAAGAAGAAGAGGAGGAGGAGAAGAGAAGAAGAAGAGGAGGAGGAGAAGAGAAGAAGAAGAGGAGGAGGAGAAGAGAAGAAGAAGAGGAGGAGGAGAAGAGAAGAAGAAGAAGAGGGAGACGAGAGGGAAGAGGAGGCTGCGGTTGTGGCTGCGGCCGAGGCTATGGCCGTGGCTGCGATTGCGGCGGCTGCATGGCTACGGCAGCTGCGACAGCAGCGGTGGCTGCAGCAGCTGTGTTTGGGAAAGAAAAGAAGGAACGAGAGAAGGGAGAAAGGAAGTAGCACAGTGAAAGGGGCTGCGACGGTGGCTGCGACTGCGACCGTGGCTGCGACTGCGATTGTGGAAGCAAAACCAATTTTTTGTATGGACAACCTAGCTCTAATACCACTGTTGGGAAATGTAGGGGCGACATCATATGTGCAGCGGAAGAACATAAAACAAAAACCCCAAATTTTTCAATATGTGTTCGTCGCCGTGCATAGATTGATGCGCAAAAACCTACGACATAGAAAACCATGTATGAGATAGTTGCATAACCTAGGGAGATCATATATCCCTCAATCCCTGCAGATCTGTAGGAGTGGATGAAGGAGGTCAAGCGTCCTCCTCTCTAGTGGTGATCCACACAGTAGGGCTGCAACGATGCTTCTCAAATCTCCTGTCCTACTATCCGAGGAGGAGAAAAGGAGAGGAGAATAGGAGGTGGCTACTAAGAAGCCCTAGCCTATGGGCCTTTAGTTCCCTTCGATTTATAGAGGCCCCCAATTAACCCTAATGGATCCTGCCCTATTGGGTATTGGATCTCCATCCAATTGGCCAAGCCTCTTAGATTAATGGGTCTCTACCAAATAATCTCTAATTAGCTCTTATTAGATCTCATCCATGGGATCCAATAATTCGGGGGCTTATTAGATATCCAATAAGATAGGAGCTCCAACGGATATCTCATATCCGAACATATACTCGTTGCAACACCTACCATATGTGTGTGACCCTCTAGGCTCAATATCGAGTTGGCTATGAATTATACCTATTAGAACTCCTTCTGACTCAGTGAATTATTATGGAGATAATAATTTACTCAACTCAATGACTACGAACATACTAGGCCACTACGCCGTAGTCCTCAAACGATATAGGGAAATCCAATCCTTTGGACCTATCCATTCATACTTCCAAAATGCCTATAGTCCCTCATCCATCTAATATCTCAGAGACAATATTGGGGCGACATCCAATCCAACCTGGCTCTAATACCACTGTTGGGAAATCTAGGGGCGACATCATATGCGCAACGGAAGAACATAAAAGAAAAACCCCAAATTTTTCAATATGTGTTCGTCGCCGTGCATAGATTGATGCGCAAAAACCTACGACATAGAAAACCATGTATGAGATAGTTGCATAACCTAGGGAGATCATATATCCCTCAATCCCTGCAGATCTGTAGGAGTGGATGAAGGAGGTCAAGCGTCCTCCTCTCTAGTGGTGATCCACACAGTAGGGCTGCAACGATGCTTCTCAAATCTCCTGTCCTACTATCCGAGGAGGAGAAAAGGAGAGGAGAATAGGAGGTGGCTACTAAGAAGCCCTAACCTATGGGCCTTTAGTTCCCTTCGATTTATAGAGGCCCCCAATTAACCCTAATGGATCCTGCCCTATTGGGTATTGGATCTCCATCCAATTGGCCAAGCCTCTTAGATTAATGGGTCTCTACCAAATAATCTCTAATTAGCTCTTATTAGATATCATCCATGGGATCCAATAATTCGGGGGCTTATTAGATATCCAATAAGATAGGAGCTCCAATGGATATCTCATATCCGAACATCTACTCGTTGTAACACCTACCATATGTGTGTGACCCTCTAGGCTCAATATCAAGTTGGCTATGAATCATACCTATTAGAACTCCTTCTGACTCAGTGAATTATCATGGAGAAAATAATTCACTGAACTCATTGACTACGGACATACTAGGCCACTACGCCGTAGTTCCTAGACGATACAGGGAAATCCAATCCTTTGGACCTATCTGTCCTTAGTTACCATGTACCTAACTCAATGACTACGAACATACTAGGCCACTACGCCGTAGTTCCTAGACGATACAGGGAAATCCAATCCTTTGGACCTATCTGTCCTTAGTTACCATGTACCTATAGTCCCTCATCCATCTAATATCTCAGAGACAATATAACAGGTATGGTGCGGTCAGGCCCATATGGTTATTCCTTGAGTCTCGCTCTAATCGGATTCTCCTAAAGAACTCTTTCTCTCTCAATCCGAATGACCATGGCCAAGGATTTGTTTGAGCAAGAACACTTGGGATATTCCTCTCATGATATCGAGAGTGGATGATCCTCTATCGACACTCAATAGCCCTCATAAGGTTGGCTCCACTCCCAATAACCGGTTGTACTAGATTTGGAACTTCTAAACCTATAAGTTCGATATCAAAGAGTGGAGTACTCATATAGGACATCCTTGATGTCTCAAATATAAGGACCAAATACACTACTGGGACTACAGAATCATTGTCTGATAATAAGACATCATCGACCATCCAATATTCCATGAGCGGATCAATCAATGAACTCATTCTCCAATAAGCACCTGCATTGTTTCCTTAGTGTTCCCACACGAGCAGCTATGAAACCAACTGCCTCTATCATATAGATGGCTATACAACACACCAGTCTATCCAGTTATCTCGATGTCACTCTCGAATAACCTGTGACCAAGATTATTTATGGTCTGTGTTTAAAAGCGAATTAGTCTCATTATCATAATATCATCACGATTTGATTTTCGTTGCATAAATCCAATGACATCACAATATATATGTATATATGTAACAAGTAATATAAAGTGATAAAAATATCAAAATATAATAAGCAAAAAGAATATGTATCATGTCATACGTGTCATCACTCACGTGATTGGCTTGTAGGGCACCTATGACTAGCAGATCGAGAAACTCACAGGTTTTGGAATGGTCATAGAGGATGACCTGTGTATAGACCTTGTACTTCAGTCCCTACCAAATTCCTTTTCTCAGTTCATAATAAATTTCAATATGAAGAAGCTTGAGGTGACTCTCCCTGAGCTTTTTAATATGTTGAGGGAGGCAGAGAGCACCATCGAGAAAGAGAAGCCAGTTCTCTATGCTAGTAAGATCAGAAAGAAAAGAAAGATAGAAAAGTCCCTTAAGAAGGGCAAGGGAAAAGGCCGATCGGGTAAAGCAAATATTGCTAAGAAAGACCCAACAAAGGACAAAGACCAGTTCTTCCACTATGGCAAAGAGGGGCACTGGAAGAGGAACTACAAAGAGTACCTTATAAAGAGGGCGAAATAGAAGCTTAAAAAAGCTTTATATACTATCATGGATGTAAGTGTGTCCAAGAGGAAACGAGATGAGGTGAACAGTGCAGCATACTTGTGGCAATGTAGGCTAGGTCATATCCATGAGGGAATGATTCAAAAGTTGCTAAATAATATATATTTAGATCCATTCGACTATGAATCATATGCAACTTGCGAGCCTTGCCTTTATGGAAAGATAACCAACTCTCCATTTAGTGGAATTGGAGAAAGAGTCATTGAGTTGTTGAAACTCATATATAGTGATGTATGTGGCCCCATGTCAACTCATGCCTTAAGTGGTTACTCCTACTTCATTACTTTTACTGATGATTTCTCAAGGTACGGACATGTGTACTTGATGAAGTACAAGTCCGAGGCCTTCGAGAAATTCAAGGAGTATAAGAATGAAGTGGAGAATCAAATTGGAAAGAGTATCAAGACTCAACGATCAGATCGAGGAGGTGAGTACTTGAGTATAGAGTTCACCCAAATCCTCAAGGACTATGGGATTCTATCCCAATGGACACCTCCGCTCAATGGTATATTCGAAAGGAGGAATCGCACACTGTTAGACATAGTGCGGTCTATGATGAGTTTTGCTGACCTCCTGTCTCATTATGGGGATACGCCTTGGAGACCGCAATTTATCTTATAAACAGACTTCCAACTAAGTTGGCGATGTCTACTCCATATGAGATATGAAAAGGGAAGAAGCCTGATCTTAAGGTTGTTAAGAATTGGGGCTGCCCTGCCTACGTCAAAAGACACAAACCCGATAAATTAAAATCCAAGATGGAACAATGCATATTCGTGGGATACCCCAAGGAAACTAATGAGTATTATTTCTATCATCTCAAGGACCAAGAGGTCTTTATAGCTAAGAGAGCGGTGTTCCTTGAGAAGGAACACATTTTTGGCGGAGACAATGGGAGCAGAGCGAGGTTGGAGAACCTAGCTCAAGCACCACTCCACAACCGGAGTCTGTTCAAATACCTAGCACAAAAGTTTCGACTTTACATAGGTTTAGTAGAGTATTTCATCTTTTTGAGAGATATGTGGGACATATTAAAGGAGATGATGTTAAGGATATTGATCCTCAGACCTACGATGAGGCTATTACGAGTATAGACATCGAGAAGTGGCAAAAAGTCATAAATTCTGAGATGGATTCCATATACTCCAATAAGGTTTGGAATCTAGTTGATGCACCTGAGGGTATTGTACCCATTGGTTGTAAGTGGATCTTCAAGATGAAGATCAGAGTAGATGGAAAGGTAGAGACCTATAAAGCAAGGCTAGTGGCTAAGGGGTATCATCAAAGGTAAGGTGTTGACTATGATGAAATCGTCTCACCTGTAGCCATACTAAAATCCATCTAAATTCTATCAGCTATTATAGCACACAATGATTATGAGATCTGGAAAATAGATGTGAAAATCACGTTCCTCAATGGCAACATCAAAGAGGAGATGTATATGATATAGCGTGAAGGATTCGTATCTAAAGATTGTCCAAATAAAGTGTGTAGGTTGCTTAGGTCCATTTATAGACTAAAGTAAGCTTTCCGAAGTTGGAGCATGAGATTTAATATGGTGATCAGATCTTATAACTTCGTTAAGAATGAAGATGAGCCTTGTGTATACAGAAAGGTAAGTAGGAGCACTATCACCTTCTTGGTGTTATTTGTGGATGGCATCCTGATCATTGGGAACGATGTAGGAATGCTATCCATAGTAAAGGCTTGGTTATCTAGACATTTCTCCATGAACAACTTAGGGGAAGCATCCTATATCTTGGGGATTTGGATCTATAGAGACAAATTCAAGAGGATGCTTGGCTTGTCCCAGTCTAAGTATATAGACACCATTATTAAAAGGTTTAGCATGGAAAATTCCAAGATAGGTCTCACACTGATGAGATATGGGATATCACTTTCTAAGAGTATGTCCCCAAAGACTCCTAAAGAGAGGGCAAACATAGATAGGAGACCATATACCTTAGCGATAGGGTCTACCATGTATGCCATGCTATGTACCAGGCCTGATATAGTGCATGCTCTAAGTATCATGAGCAGGTATCAAGCGAATCCAAGCTTAGAGCACTAGAAAGCAGTAAAGTGTATCCTTAAGTACTTGAGAAGGATTAAGGATCTTTTACTAATATATAGACGTAGTAGCCTCAGGGTTGAAGGCTACACAAACTCGAGTTTTCAATCTGATGTTGATGATAGTATGTCTAATTCAGGGTATATGTTTACCTTGAATGGAGGAGTAGTAAGCTGGAAGAGCTTCAAGAAAGATACTACTACTGACTCGTCCATAGAGGTGGAGTACATTGCTACAGTAGAGGCAGCAAAGGAGGGAGTCTAGATGAAGAAGTTCATCACAGATCTAGGAGTCATGTTGGGCAGCGAGGAGCCGATTCTCTTATATTGCGATAACAATGAGGTGATTGCTCAAATGAGGGAACCCGGGTCTCATCAAAAGTGTTCTGAGGAGGTTCCAGCTTATTAGAGAGATCGTGGCTAGAGAAGATGTAGTAGTGGAAAGAGTTCCATCCGAAGATAACTTCGTAGATCCATTAACAAAGTTGTTCTCTCACATTGTCTTTAAGTGTCACAGAGGTTTAATTGAGATATGACAAATAGGTGATTGACTTTAGGTCAAGTGGGAGATTGCTAGTTATAGGTGCCATGCAAGCTAATCACGTAAGTGATGGCCTATGTGACATGATACGCATTTATTTTGCTTATTATATTTTGACATTTTTATCACTTTATATTGCTTGTTACATATATACATATATATTGTGATGTCCATGGATCTATGCAATGGGAATTAGATCATAATAAGATCACGATAATGAGAACGAATCACTGTTAGGACTCTAGCTAGGAGAGTCCTAATTGAGAAGGACATTCATGTAAAACCTACCTAAGCCGACCCTTATTAAAGAGGTGAAGAGGCCGGCTAGGGTCAGGAGGATGTTTCTTAGAGAAAAAATAGGAGTTGGTTAAAAGTAAGAGTCTTGAGTAGGAATCCTATTAGGAGTTGGTTAGAAGTAAGAGTCTTGAGTAGGAGTCATATTAGGAGTTGGTTAGAAGTAAGAGTCTTGAGTAGGAGTCATATTAGGAGTTGGTTAGAAGTAAGAGTCTTGAGTAGGAGTCATATTAGGAGTTGGTTAGAAGTAAGAGTCTTGAGTAGGAGTCATATTAGGAGTTGGTTAGAAGTAAGAGTCTTGAGTAGGAGTCATATTAGGAGTTGGTTAGAAGTAAGAGTCTTGAGTAGGAGTCATATTAGGAGTTGGTTAGAAGTAAGAGTCTTGAGTAGGAGTCCTATTAGGAGTTAGGGTTTAGAAGCCCTATAAATAGCCATGTATTCCTCCTCTTTTGAAAAGCAATAGATGAATCATTTCTGCAGCCTTTGAGCAGCAACTTAGAGGGAGGAACCCCTAGAGAGTTCCAAGGAGGCCGATCCCCTAAAGAGATCAACCCCAAGTTTAGAATCTACAAGGGTTCTAACA